>VZUI01004003.1:0-42088 GCA_013401135.1 Cettia cetti
TGTTGTTGTTGTTGTTTTCTTTTCCTAAAGTGAATACAGTAGGGTTCACAGTCATTTCCACATATCAGTATCCTGAAATTGCTCCATGCTGCAGAAATTTTCAAGTGCTCCCATTTACTTTTATCTTCTTTTCCAGCAGGCTGAGTTCACAGGTGGCAGGAAGTGGTGGAGGGACTGGAGGAGAGGGTCCTGCCAAGAATGACCTGTACCTACAGGAGCTGTGTGGGAACACACAGGATCTCCAGGTGCAGCCTCTGCACCTTGTGCTTCACGGCTGTGCTTGCTCCTTGGTAGCTGTGTGTCCCAGTGAGCTCATCTCCCTGAGGCCAAAATCCCCCAGGCAGCCTCAGCCCAGCAGTTTAGGGCTGGATGTTTGGTCACTCACAAGAACTTGGGCATTTCCAGGCCAAAAGGAGGGTGTTATTTTCCTGTGTGGACCTCTCTGATCTCCAAATCTGCCCATGGCTTCCTCCAGCAGCAAGGAATATCTCATAGCAGTTTCATCACAGATGACCACGTTTATTTTTAATTAACACAGAATATCCTCCTTTCAACAAATCAAAGCCCAAAAGACCTCCTGGGCCTTTGCATTGTGTCTTTGAGGGACAGCCCTGTCCTGGAGGGGCTCCAGGGCTCATCTCATCTGGATGTGTGGTGTGATGCCCTATGGGATCTTCTACAGGGCTGAGCTAGGCTCTGGACTGAAAATTCCACGGGGGAACTCTACAGGGAAGTGCCAGCCTGTGGAAAGGACTCTCACAAAGCACAGGAGATGACTTTGCTGAATGAGGATGCCACCTCCCTGTCTTGGGGATACCACTGTCTCTTTTTCTTTTTTCTAACCAGGAGAAAGAAAAAAATTGTCATGAAGCTCCTGCAGATTTCTGAAGCTGCTCTGGCCCTGCAGCTCCCAGCCAAGGGATGCTCAGGGGGTGTCAAGGCAGCATCATTTCCTGTGTGGGAAAAGGAAACATGCTCCCCTGCAGCAGGGCCCAGGCATTTCCCCAGAGAAGGCAGCTTTGTGCCTCTCTACAGAAATATCTTCTGTTGTGGAGGTGGCTGCAGTGTTGCATTCCCTGATCCTGATTCCAGCAAAACAAATAGCTGGTTGATTGCTGGTTGGTGAAAAAAAAAAAAAGTATCTTAACAGCACCACTAAGTCATTCTCCTCTGCAGCTCCCTGGGGCTGCAAGCTCAGTTTCACACTGTGAGCACTTGGAGAAACCCTGTTCTGACAAGGGAATCTGTGCCTTCCCCTCATGTTCCTGGATTAATTAGAAAAGTCTTCAAACATCCCAAACACAATGATTTCCCTGTGATTTTTCAAATAAGCAATTTATTTCAGAAATAACACCTCAGCCTCAGGGACCTGCTATCTATGCAAACAGTTTTTATTAACTGCAGAGAGGAAAGAGAGGAATCCTTCGGGGTGAAAACACCAGCTTTCAGAAGACTGTAATACACTGCTAATTTGTACTTATTTATTTATTTGACAAAAGCCATGAAAACTGAAAAGCATCCCAAGGATTATTTTAATCTCCTTGCCATTCTCTGGGTATTGTTTGTATTCTGGGGAGATCACTTGAAATTTCAGCACTGTCTTCTCATACAAAGGATATGCTATTAACATGCATATTCTTTGGCAGCATTTCCAAGTGCTTTTTGAACCAGGAAGGCATTTTTTATCTTGCTTTCATTTGAAAGGTGGAAAAGCTGTTTTTCCATTAGGGACGATCATCAAGGGAAATAGTTGAGGCTGGAAGAAATCAGTCACGGGAGTGTCAATTCAGCTGCACAGGGCCCCAGAGGAAAGATTGGAGGAGTTTGGCTCTGTCTGGACTTCATCTAACACAGCAGACTGGCCAGGCCTGATGGCTTTTTGGTGTGCACAGTGACATCCAGGGAGCCAGTGAGGATCTGTGGGGCAAGGTGAGGCTGCACGTGGCATGGGGAAAGGGGGACCAAAGCCCCAGCCATGAGACACGTGCTGGTAGCAGAGCCTGGCTCCTTCTGGGCTCGGTGAGATGCTTTTGGTAACAGAAGGGGTTCAGTTCTCCTGCCACCTGAGCTGACAGAAGCTCCCTGTAACCCAGGCCAGCCCTGCAGAGCTTGACTCTGCTTGAAGGCTTTAGCTCACGCCCTTTGGGTGAATCTGAATCAGCAGCTTTCTCCACACAGGAAGCTTTTTCTGCTGTAGCAGGCACATGGGCTGTTTTAACCTGTGTGGCTGGATCCAGAAGGGAATTTCTGCCCACAGAGGGGTTTGGCGAAAGGAAATTTGATCCCTATGATTGCCCCCAGCACAGATGGCCACCCCAGGAAGGGGCTCTGTGAGGCTCTGTCTTCCCTGTGCTCCTGGACACTCCCAGTAGGACTTGGTCTTTTGGCCTAAACATGTGTGCAGCTGTTTCACTGCCTGCTTTGGACCTGGAACAAACTTGCCTGATAATGCCTCACTTTGGATTTCCCAAATCTATTCGCTGGGAGTGATCTTGTACATCACCTTGTGCTGCCAACCTCATCTGCAGCCAGGAAAATCAACGGCCCCAGCTGGCTCCATGTTCTTCCCTAGAGAAAGGGCACAGGTGAGAAGGGAAAGTGCCAGAAAACAGCCAAAATTGGCTGTCCTGGGAGATGGCTGGAGATGTGTCCCCCTTTCTCACACGTGCAGGCAGTGCCCTCTAGTGCTGCTGCTTTTTGGACAAAGTTGGGAATGTTAAAAAAAAAAAAAAAAAAAAAAAAAAGAAAAACGGAGAGCAAAGCTCTGGTCTGAGCTGATGGCACAGACAGACAGACATAAATCCCTAAGTTCTGCCAGCACCCTGGGCATGGGGTGGCCGTGGCTGCCCTTCTCCCTGGAGCAGCTGCTTTGGTGGTGGCCGTGGTGGCCAGTGGTGAGGACAAACTGGGACGCTGTGGAGAGGTGAGACACAGAGGAAAGTCCATTAGACACTGGGATTTCCCCCTGGAATCACAGGAAGAACAAAGATAACGGGTGGTAGGTCTGCAGGGATGTCCTCTCCTGACGGTGCCTCATGTCCTCAGTCTGGTGGCAGGGATCCCTCCAAACTTGTGGCACATGCTGGGAAGCCCTTTAGAACCTGTCACTCTGCTGCCACCAGAGCACCACGTTTCAACCAGCAGCTGACGACACTGAGTCACACTCCTGGTGAGAAAGGTGCCATTGGCAAAAATGGAGAGAAAAGTTAAAACTGTTTTGAATTAGGAAAACAGCAATGTTAGTTTAGGCTAAAGTCTTCTTTTGTATCTTTCTTCCTTTTATTTTTTCCTCTAAGAAATGTTTTTTATTGTCTTGCAAGTTCTGAACATTTTATTGCTTCATTTTCATTTCTTGATCACGGTTTGTTTGCTGTTGGCTCCTGGCTCTAATCAGCTCTGCTTTCTAGAAGGGAAAAAAGGTTTTTCTTTTCTGAATGTATGTATGTTTAATGAAAAAAGAAAGCCCAAAAACTCATACCACCTCTGGTTTGAAGAAAAGTTTTATTGGTACCCTTGGCAGGTGAAAAGCTTTTCTATTAAACACAGTGAGAAAGGAAATTTGATCCGTATGATTCCACACAGGCTCTTCCTTCTTATTTCTGGCAGCATTCTCAGAGGATGTGTTTTATCTTCTTATCATCTTGACTGACACCAGCCACAACCCATGTTCTGCTCTCAACATACTTGAGCACGATCTTGCTGCTGAAAATACCTCCCATTTCTCAGCCAGGAAGGTGTCATTTATTACTTCTACCCCATTGGCCTCTGGGGACTGAGTGGGGAGCAGGTTTCTTCTGTGTTAATTGATGCAAACACACACAATTAAAAACTGCTCGATGTTTCTTAGAGATGGAGACCAATGGGAATGGACAGACTCTTGGCACAGTCCCTTGGGGCAGAATCAGGGCCAGGTGAGGTGCTGGAGCAGAGCTGTGCTCTGCAAAGCTGCCTCTTCTCTGCCTGCCTCAGCTCCTCGCTGTGAAGGCCACAGCTCACCTCATGGTCCCTCCACCCACACCCACAGAGCTCATGAGCCAGCCTGGGTGCCAGCACTGAGATGTTCCAGGTGGGGCTGGTGGGCCCTACGGATGTGTGCTGAGAAGTGTCCTAATTTTTCTAATTAATACAATCCCAACAGTCAATTTTTTTTTCTTCAACAAGTTCAAACTGCATAAATTGCATTCACTGGCACATCCTTTCTGAAACTTAAGAGATCTGGATAACCCTTTGGCTGACACATAAATATCCTGGCCTCATACCAGAAGAACAGGAATCAGGGTGTCTCTGCCTGGGACACAGTGAAAACCTGGGCACAAAAGCTTTGTGGAATCCTGCTGAAATTGATACTCTGATATTGATTCCCAGCATAGGTGGTGCCTCATTACCAGAAGAGTTTTAATGGAGCCACATCTCCTTGCCAGCATCTCCCTTGGCCAGAAAGTAACTCTCCTTCCTTTTAGTGAGCTGAAGTTCTTAGTTAATTCTCATTTTTTCTTAAATGATATTTCACTGGTACAATAAATGATCAATTTCTGTTCCTTGTAACCAAGGTCAGGTGTGAGAGAATAATAGTCTCCTACCCCAGCCTGGCACACCACATGGAAATGATTTATTGCATTTCTAAAAGAGGATTCTTGACATTTTGAAAATGCAATGTAGTCCAACAGTAATTAAGCAAAAAGCAGGCTGCTGAACAATTGATTGCCACTGTCAGCAAAGCCTGATTAACTCAGATGCTTGAAGAACTGTTTCTGCCACCCATGAATTAAAGGTTAGTAATTAAATTTATGGGCCATGGCCACTGTCTCTGGATGGCACTTCACTTATAAGCATCCCAATGAAGAATAATCAGATAGAAAAACCACGGGTTGTTACCTCAAAGGCTTTTTATTGAGACACTGTGAAAGGTGGCAGAGGATTGTGCAGCTGGATCAGCCACTGGGTGACTTGTGGCCAGGAAAGGCACCACTGGCAGGACTGATGTCCTGACAGGGTGATGGAGCCTTGCTCAAGCTGAGAAGCAGAAACTTGACTTGAACAGGAATTTTACTTGGAAAGGACGAGCATTAGTGATGTCTCTCCCACTTGGAGCCTTCAGGGTGGGTTCCTGACCCACCAGCCTGAGGCACAAATCTAACCTTGATACAGAAGCCACTGGTGGAGTTCTCCCAGTGATGGGAGAGGCCAGGCAGAGATGCCAGGAGCTCTTTTGCAACACAAACTGGTCACAATCACAGCTGCTGCCAGGAGCTTGTTTTTGGGCCCACCTGGTCAATGTGGAAAACAGATGATGGACAGCAACTGCCTTGGAAAATCCCTGTAAAGCCAAGGGGCACTGAGATGTTCCAAAGCCCCCACATTTCTGATCCTTCCCTCTGCTGGCTGAGCAACATGAAAGACTTATGGGAATTTCCCATCCTTTAAAATGACCTAAATTTGAGGCTTAGACATTTGGGGTTTCAGGTTCCCCTTTGGGCTGCCTCCTCTGGGATGCAGCAGCCCAGGGTAGCCAAAAGGCAGGGTTTGTACCCAACCACTGGGGTGTGACAAACATTTCTGTGAAACAACACTTTGGGATTTGGGAAGCCATGGGTTTTTACTGGATTCATGAAAGCTGTGCCTTCATCATGCAGGTTTATTGTGTGTTCATTGAGATTAAGGAGTTTTTGGGAGATGCCAGAAGTTCTGCTCCTGAGCAGAAGTTAACAGATGTTATTTGATTGCTCTGACAGTCTTAGGCATTGTTTTTGCAGGTTTCTTTCCCACCACTGGGCTGTCATTATTCATGAAAGCAACTTGAATTTAATTGCAAGGCTACGTTGGACTCCTGCAGAAGCACTTTGTAGTCTCATTTCCACATTAGGATAAAAACGAAAAAAAAAACAAATAAAAAATCAATGCATAATGATTTTTGCAATCTGCCATCCTCTTGGGTGAAACTCATCCAGAATAAACTAAAGAACACTAGAATCCCACTTCTTCTTGAAGACCCAACTCTTCTCATTACACACTGAAGATTTCTGCAGCTTTTCCCCCCTTTCCTGCCAGTCTTGACAGACACATCTAAAATCCTTCACTTTGCTGACAGCAGCTGGAAAAGCAGTGTGACAGAGCTTGTGCTGCACCTTCACTGTTATTGCCCCTCATGAACACAGGCCTGCAAACCCTCCTGTGCCTTCAGAGGGTGTTCCCACAAGAGCAGGATCAGGATTAATACTCCCTTGAGGGTGCAAACACACAGCATCCAAACGTGCCCATTGCCACCAGGTGTGCTCTAGCACAAGTTACCTCTCCTGCTAACTGCAGCTCTGTAGCTACCAGAGCCAAAGCAGCACAAATCTCACGGGATTTTTGATGATTTGGGGTTAATTTTATTAGGGTTGTTGGGAGTCTCATACTGCTGGCTCTCAAATTTTGTTCTTAGGCTCTTCCTAATTGACACCTGCACTGAATTTGTCTTTCTTCTGCATCCAAGCAAGGGGTTTTGGTTCATTTTATGGCACTTTCAGGACCCTCTGCTGGTGGTATTGCTGGTGGAGCTCCATGACAAGCACACACAGCTCCCACCTCACACCACAAGGACATGAAAATGTCACCATGGGGCAGACAGGGGTGGCCAGGGACTTGTGGCCAGGGCAGCAGCATTTGCTCACACAGCCTGAATGAGATAAATAGGCTGTGATTCACATTTCCATGGCTTTGTGCACATTCACACACAGCTGTACTGAAAGAAGAAGAAAGAGTTATTTATGACGTGTTCTGAAATATAAATTATATCAAAGTCAAAGCTCAGGGTAATTGCTGCTGAAGTAGATCCAAAGGTTGGCATTATGATTAAATAGTGCTGCTGCCTTTAAGGGGAAATCTAGTTACAGACAAACAACATGGAGGTCAGCAACAAAATATAATTCAATTCCTAGCTATGAATTAATGAATGTGCTTTGGATTAATTTAAATCCACAAAGAGACTTTGTATTGCAGAAATATTCATTAGGAAGTTTACCAGATTATTCTTCTGGCAGGGGTGCAGCTTTCTGCACTCCTCCAGGTGAACCCACTTCACACACAGCACAAGAAATGTGCCAGCTTTCCTTACCAAATCCATCTGCTTTGGGTTTTGCTGCTCTCCCCCTGTTGCAGCTGACCTGTGCAATGCCTGTCACTGCTCACCAGGCTCTGAACAGGCCACTTGCAGGGAACACCAGCAGCATGACAGCCTGGGGGATGTTTGAGCTCAGTTTGATTTGATAGCAATGAGGTAACAGTGAAATGGAACCAAAAACCCCTGCTGGAGACAGCATCCAGGGATCAGGTGACAGCTTTCCACCTCTGCTCTGGGATGGTGGCCTCCCTGCAGGAGAACACAGGTGTCAGTGGGGTTTAAGTGTGCCCTTGATTGTTTTCTGGTTTAATGAGGCTCTTCCCAACCAGTGCTTATGAGGGTTTGTGCTGGAAGTCTTTTATTTTTGAGGCTATTTGGAAACTTTTCTAAGTTATAATAGTCTCTGGCCATCTTCCTAAACATGCAAGGGAAAGAGTTGATGTAGCCAAGGACTACCCAGGGGAGGAAAATAAAATGCTTTCAGTGATCACAAGAGGGGATGAAGTGGGGGCAAGTCACACCAGCAGGTTCACAGCCCTGCCAAGGGTGCTGAGCCCCAGCCCTGCCTCCAGGAATGGTGCCAGAGTGGGAAGGTCTCCTTGAGCCACCACCCCTTCTCTGGAGGGAGCTGGGGCTGGGGGAACTGTGCTGGCAGGACAAGAAAGCAGCTCCAACACTGCTTTGGCTCTGCTGTCCCTGTCATGGAGGTGAAGGAGGGATGGGTGGCCAGGACAGAAGGCCACCTCCTTCCTCCCACCTCCTCTGACCTTTATGTGCTTCTTCCCAGAGCTGGAGGGATTTATGATGTGCCTTTATGGGGGCAGAAGGCTACACTTGAAATAAAATGTAGACCACTCTGTCCTCACTCAGAGCTTCTGTGGCTTTGGGTTGCAAATCAAACCACAAAGAACACAGAGGGCACAGAGGAAGGACAGACACACCTCCCTAGAGTGAAATATTTCGATATTGACAGCCAGATCAGCTTACCCCAAAACAGAGTGCTCTGAGCTGCTGCTAACAGAGACAGGCTGGCTGTGCTCAGCCCAGGGTACCTGCTTGTGCTGTGCAGGAGCTTCCAGCAGGGCTGGCTGCTGGCCACAGTGGCCACCACCCACTCCTGCTGGTGACATTGCTCACTGTCCCCAAAGCACTGCAGGCAAAGCTGTTCCAACTCCATCGACCTGCTGAGCATCCAAACACTTGGCCACATGTCCTGAGCATAGCTGGGTGCACTGCCACTCCAGTGCACTGCTGCTGCTTGTTCTGTGGGTTCACTTTTTATTTTTATTTTGTTTGCTTGGTGTTTTCTTATGCAGAACACATTGCTCTGCCGTGGCTTGCTATGATTTGCTGCAGAGAGCTGTCCTAACCTCATCCTTCCCAGCTTTCTGCTCCAGGGGGTTTTGCTTTCCTGCAACACCAAGATCTTGTGCCACAGAGGCCAGCAAGTAATAACTCATAAGCCACTTCTGGCTTCTTTTAGCCCACAGTCAGGAGCTTGGGCAGGAAACATTTACTGTGGACAAGCAGTAGCCATCAAACTTGGACTGGACTTTGCCTTCCAAGCACTGTGGTAATTTCTCACCCATAAGTTTCACTCATTATTTATGGGAGGAAATCAGCTGCAGCAATTTAGGAAGCTGGGGATGTGGCTTCCTTCACCCTTGTGCATATTTAGACCTCAAGGGAGCAGGTGGAGACTCTTCCACACTCATAAATGGTGATTTCCAGTGACCACAGGTTTGGTCCTGGGGTTTCTGGAAGGCTCTCTCTAGGTTGAATATAGGGCACCATTCACACCATCCCTGGGGTCCCTGTGGAGATGCCACAGAATGAAAATCCCTGCCCTGGGGTAAAGAAGCAGGTGGACTAGGGCAAGAATCCCCTACTTGTATGGCAGCTCTGATTTAGAGAACAAGATTCATCACTGGCATGAAATGGTACAGCTCAAATGAAGTCAGATAATATCTGCTTGAAATGAGATGCTCTAATTTCCAAGCAGCAGGAAAAGCAGCTCAAGTTGCTCAGCTGAAATCTTTCCTTTTGAGCACTAAAGAAGCAGCAGAAAGAGGTGGTGAAGGCAAATCTGCTTGTGCTGCCCTTGGGGATCACAGCCCTGATCCCACCCTCTGAGATTTAATTTCTTTTAATTCAGCCATGAGTCCCAACCTCCCTCTTTGTGGGTGTTGTAAATTGTCTGTAAGCTTTACCAGGAGATTTCCTCTCCTGACCTAAATGCCAAGGTAGCATTTGAGCTGTGCACCTGTTCCCAGCAGAAGCATTTCACTGCACTTCCCAAACACTAATTTAATATCCTGGCAGTCCCCAGGACAAGTGTGTGTGCCTGTTATCAGCATGTATCTACTATCTATTACCTAAACATGTTAAAGGGTCAACATGATATTTGTAACCCTGTCCTTTAAAGGGCCTCATGGAGGAAGGAAGGACCTGTGCTGACAGTGCTGGAGATGCTTGATTCAAACTAAAGTTTATTCAAAAACTACCATAATTTTGAAGATCTTTTAAACTAAGAAATAGAAGAAATCTTTAATCAAATCCCAAACCACAGTGAGAGGAAACACCAAAAGAGTGAACATTTGAAATAAGCAGCACACCATAATAGGTTCAGGAAATAGATGTTTTGGGCTCATGGAGAGTTCTCAAAATCTATACAATTATTTGAACAGGAATGAAATTAGTGACTCCCAAGGAAGAGATGGAGCAGAGAAACCTTGGTCACTCAGCTGTTGCTGGAAAATCCCAGCTCAGTTTCTCTTCCCACTGCCAGCCCTCTCTGGAGGGCAATGCCCTGGTGTCACCACGTCTCTCCTGGCACAGAGGCCAAGTTACCATCACCTGTCTGGCTGGGTGTTTGTGCTCCTGCAGGTCAATCAACTGGGAAGTAGAGAGGGAAGCAGAGACACTGTCCCATGGAAAACATCAGCTTGAGATGTCTCTCCTGCAACCAAAGCATTCCCAAAATGTTGAGTGCTTTCTCTCCATGGGCACCTGGAGGCCTGGGATGAGATGTTCACCTCCACTGCTGGCAGCCCCAGCCAAATGCTCATTTTCCTGGAATACAGAAGTCTCACCGGCAGGTTTGCAGACCGTGGGCTCTGTGTGTGGGTGTTCACTGACCTCTCCTGGCCAGACCCAGGCACCTCGCACCTTCCCTGGGAAAATATTCCAGCTGGGAAGCAGCAATGAAGCACAACTTACAGTTAAAATGCAACAAAAGAGGCAGAACCAACTCTCAGCAGACACAAAAGAGATCTTCCGAGGTACCTTTAACAAACTAAAAGCATCTGTGATTGTGAGTTATTATTGCAGAAATAAATCACAGTATAGGGACAAAGGAGACCTGGAAACATCCAAAAAAAAAAATCCATCTCAGTCCTGCAGTCTTTACTGGGGAGAAATTAGGGGTAAAACTGAGGGCTGCAAAATGGTGCCTGTGAGGAAACTGGGCAACCTGGGAAATATTAAATAAGTATTAGAAAGAAAGGAGAAAATCCAAGAGGTTATCACATGTATTTGAAAGGGCATCATTCCCAGAAGAAATCTGGTAAATCTCTTAGCTGCACCATGTAGGACCATCTGTAAAAACCTGTATGAAGAATGGTTGTTATTGTGCAGTTGTAGTAAGAATTCAAATAAGCAGCAGCAGTAATTTTCCTGACAAGATGAGCCAAACATCTCCCTATTCTTATGGATTTCTATAAATTCCTCTTATTTACGTAACCATCACAAAATACCTCATTCAACTGATATTTCTCAGCTGCAGATTTCAACACCTGCACCTCACAGCTGAGTTGAGCTGTAAGCTGGGAACTCACATTTGCTTTCAGGAAAGGGCAGCACTCACCCCTCTGCAGCTCCCTGCCAAAGCAGTGCTCTGGGTCCAAACAGATCCACATCTCCCTTCTCAGCCTGCTCTCTTTTTTTTAAATTTCTTTTTCCTGCTGGAAGATAAGGAGGATTAGCTAAACCTATAGCTTAAATAGTATAATTAATTGGTGCTTTTTTTTTTTTTTTTTTTTTTTTTAAATATGCCTTCTGCTGCTATGCTAAAAGTGGGTTTTCTTTGTGTGAGAAAGCCTTTGTTTGCCTGGAACAAGCTTTTCCCACCCCTGCATAAATAGCACTTTGAAAAATTGCATCACAAAACCCACAGCATTGGGATTTTAGAAAAAGAACCTGAATGGCTGGAAACTTCACATAGCTCTGCAGCTGGGAGAGTGTGGCTTTCATCTGACAGGCTGTTTAAGGATGGTTTGACCTCTCTCTTCCTTTACATGCTGGGAGTTAACTTCTCCTGTAAGTGTCCAGCATAAATTATTTTAATGCAAATTTTCTTGTCAAAACTACAAACAGACATTTGATCAAAGGTCATCTCTCCTTTGTGTTCCTGTTTGATATAGAAATTTCTATTTCATCTTTGACTGTCATGGTCAGTTAAGGGAACTCTTGCCTGATGGGAAATTAGTGATGCATTTCATGTCCTCTCTCCAACAAGGCTTTTTCCCCCCTTTCATATCTTATGGGTGTTTTAATTTGAATATGTTTTCATTTTTTAATGGAATAGTTAAATTAGCTTTGAAAAATGTCGTGGTACGACACTGAAAATTGTCTGCTTTTTAAACTGAAGCTCAATTTACTGTCGTTTGATACCCTGGGAGCTGATCAAATAATTACTATTCCCTTACTCCTGGTTTTATTTCATGCTTAACTTGTGGATTTTTTTTTTTTTTTTTTTTTTTTTTTTTTTTTTTTTTTTTTTTTTTTTTTTTTAATGGGACAGTGCCTGAAGAACAGGAATTGCAGCAAAAGGAAGGTTTTGGGAAAATTTTGTATGTATTTTTTGGGGTTCTGTGGCTCTGCTGTATCTAAGAGAGCCTGGAGAGCCTGGAGCTCACTCAGCCCTCGGGGAGCACAGTGGAGGGGTGAGTGCTCCTGGTCCCATCCTGCTCCAGCACTGCCATCCTGGGCCCCTGAGGGGAGATCCTGCAGGAACTGGCCACACCAACATTGGGGAAGATGCAGGGAATGATCCTCACATCACATTTCTATCTATACAGACATTCCTAAGAGACATTTTCTTTTTCTCTTGAAGGAGTTTCATGGTTTAACCAGGCCATACAGGTTTGTCCAGGTTGTTTGCCTTTCCAATCTCCCCCAAAACCTCTTGCCTAACAGTTCCTCTTTCCCCATCAGCTCTGCACCTGAGTCCCATGATGGAATTTAGCATCACTCACAGTGTGTAAAGCCAAGTCCACATCTAAATCCTTGTAGGATTTACAACCTTGGAGGTTTTACAGCAGCAAGCCACTGCTGCTGTATCCCTTTATTTTTTCCCCATGCAAGTGCAGAGATGTGTCTGTGGCTGTGGGGCTGACAGACCCTGGTGAGATTTGAGGACCAAAACCCAGGTTATGATTAATGTTCAGCTGTTCAAACCTAGAGCTATTTTGGGGGGCCTTGCCTGTTGATGAGTTCTGAAACCCATCCCTCTTGGGATATTTACTGGTGTGCACCATGACTGCTCCCTAAGAAAAACCCTGGAGCCACAAGCCCATCTAATGAGGTAGGTGGCATAATTAGATACCACTCTCTGGGAAATGTGAGATGCATTTTAGCCTTAAGAGAATGCTGCCTTCTTATGTAAATCTGCTTAAGGCCAAGGCATGAAGACCCTGGACTCATGACAGAGACACTGCTTCCTCCTCCCCACCACTCTGAACTCCCAAAGACCTGATGTTCTTCCCCTGCTCCATAGCTTTGCAAACCTCCCCTTTCATGAGTATTTCCCCATGGCCTCTATGGAGCAGGATGTCTGGAGCTGCTGATCCATAACTCACACTGCCAGGTGGTGTCTCCTGGCAGCAAAAAGTCTCGTAACCAATTTCCCTTCTTTCTTGTGTCTCCTGCTGTTACCTTCAAGCACACAAGCTGGTTCCTTTGAGATGGAGATGGATGTGAGGCAGCTTGGATGTGCAGAGCCCTCCTTTGCCAGGGAAGTCTTTGTCATTCCTGTGTCTGGGATCAAGCCACTTCTCATTTATCCAGCAGCAACTTGTGCCTGCGATGTCCCAGCTCTCCTCATCGGTGACAGTGACACCAGATGGCAGCAGTGGCCTTCGGATCCAGCTCTGGGTGGAGATGTGGCAAATGTTTCTCTGCATCCCGGCTTTTTCGAGGACAGCTTCCCTCTGTACTTTCCTTCGGCTCAATCAGCTCCCGCACGGGCCATCAAAATAAAACTGCACCAAGTATCTGCATATTGCAGTTATTTAGTTTGGCAAAATGACACACAGAGGCCAACTCAGAAAGTCAAGAAAGAGAATTCCTGTCTTCAGGTGTGCTTTAATTGGTCATTTTGTGGCTTTGATGCTGCACTGACAAGTGAAAGTAAAGACCAGGATTTTTGAAATCATGGGGATTTTGGGGTGCCTGGGTAAAGTGATTGCTAACTGACCATCTGAGGAGCTCCCAGTGGGTAAGTGAGGATTTGTGGCATCCTGCATCTTTGGCTTTTGGTCTCATGAGGCTTTGGAAGATGCTGGATGGCTCTGGTTTCATCATTTGCCTGCCAGGCCCTCATGGGGGTCAGCACTGAAACTGTGGCAAGGACCAAAAGCTGTGCCAGGAGGCCACAGGCTGTGTCTTTTTAAGATGCTCTCACCTAACAAACCTCCTCTGCAGGAGTGGGATATGGGGCCCTGAATGCATTTTGTTTATGATGATGACCAAACATTTATTGAATTTTTAAAAAATTGAACTGGGGGCTATCTTAGCCCCTCCAGAAATTATTACTCTACTAACTGCAAACAGGAAAAGGGAATACCCAGCTTGGATGGTTGATTGTTCTGTGAGCTGGGGTAAAGAGTTCCAGCAAAGAGAAAGAACAGAGTTAAATCCCACTGACTGAGGGAAGACCTTTTAGTGATGGACAAAAATGGAGAAAGCCCAGTAAGTGCCATGCTCATTCCTTGGACTTTGGAGTGGTACCAAAACCAACTAAAGGGGCACTAAGTAACTCAGACTGGCATACCTTAGAACAGTTTTAAGCAGCTCAGCAATGAGAATCATTTGGTCCAACAGAAGAGCTGGACTTTTTTAGGTTAAATAAGAGAAATACTGCTACAGTCCAGGAATCCTGCTGGGTTTTTCCTCCTAGACAGTAATTACTGCATTTTAACTTCTCTGCTACTCCCACTGACCTGGTTTGCAAACAGAAACAAACCATTAGAGCTTAATTTATGCAGGGCAGTGACCCTGCAAGTAGCAGTATAGGAGACCTGGGCTCAGTATTCTCTTTACCTGTGCCCAGGAATTTGGGAAAATTCAAATTTTAAGGAGAAACCTCAGTCAGAAAATCTGCTAGACCTGGATTGCAGGCTTGGTTTCTTTCATCTGTCTCCACTATCCCTGAGCAAACCACTGGACTGGTCTCCAGGTGTGTCCATGGGATGAGCATGGAGGGGCCAGGAGAGGCTGGGATGGATTCCTCTCAAGGTGCTGTATCAGAGGATGGAACATAAATCCCCTTCTGACAGGACTGGCAGCGTCTCCTACACACTGCTGTCTTGAAAACCTGATTTAGCTCACTAAATAGATCACTCTGATCATCTAGAGCAGAGACCCCTTCCAGCACCAGACAGAGTGGGCTGGACCCTACTCTGGAGTTACCAGCTCTTAAAGCAGCTCTGTCACCTGAAAACCACTGGTGGCACATGAGCAAAACTGTGGCTGTTCACAACTGAAAAGAGGAGCTCGCCCTGGCGTTGGATACAAGTGTTGTGGCTTTGCAACTTGGGATGCTGAGAAGGTGCTGCAGCATATTGCCTTGTAATAACATGAAGCAAAAGCTCAGCAGAAAGTCTGTGAACCAGATAAGATTGATTAAACAATTTCTAAGCAACGGGGTTGCACATAAAAATTTTATTAAAACCTCAAGTGCTAAATTTATTTCCAGGGTCTGTCACTGCTATTTTTTTTTCAGTAGTGATAATTACTACATTAGAAATTAAATGAACCTCATATACTACATCTTTCAGACCTCCTAGGAGAGTTGTGAAAGTGATTTAGGGAAGTGAATTTGCTATTGTGCCTAATCAAGTTACAGTAATTGTCACCTATAATTTTAACTTGACTGCTATGTGTTTAATTGGAAGCTTTACCTTTGGATTTTTTGTAACTGAGCTTCTCTGTGACTATTTTTCTACTTTCCACCCTCTTCTAAAACCCACTGACAGAAGGCAAAGCATTGCATACAGCTGTGCAGTCAACAGCTTTGCTGTTTGCAACCACATTGGCTTCCTGATCAGCCTGATGTGTTGCAGCATCAGATGATCTTCCTTGTGACACCAGCTCCAAGTCATCTCCCTTCAGAGTCTAATCACAGCTGAGCACATCTGAGTGGCAATAAATGGTCCTTCTGGGCTGAGGGGCTCCTTACCAGGACTGCAAGGATGGTTCTGACTGGCCTTTGGTTCTGTAGGTGTTTTGGTTGGAGATATACTCACAGACTTGACCTTGTTTTGAGCTTTGGAGGTGCTGGGTCATGTGCAGCCCCCTTTAGAATTAACAAGTCCCTCTTTCTGACTCCCCCAATCAGATAGCAACTTGTTTCCTTAAGGAGCTCTGTGGGGCAGCAGGTCAAAGGGTTTGCAGATCTGCAGGTGAGCCACAAAGTAAGATACAACAGGGACAAAGGTGTCCCAGTGCTTCCCAGCAGGACCCCAAGCTGCTGAGTTGGGAGCTGGGCCAAGAGTAGGCTGGTGGAGGCTGTCAATGCCTCCTCCCAAACAAGTGCAGCAAGTCTACTGCACAGGTACCCTCCTGTGGTTTGAGGTCTGGGCAATTCCTCTGGTCATGCATCCCCAAAACCAGACTGCCTGCTCCTCCTCCCCCCTGCCTGCCAAAGAAATGTCCCTGTGTACAGACACAGAGATGTGACTGCAGTCTGCAACAGGACAAGGTTTCTTGTGCACTTAGGGAAG
Source organism: Cettia cetti (assembly GCA_013401135.1). NCBI lineage: Eukaryota > Metazoa > Chordata > Aves > Passeriformes > Sylviidae > Cettia > Cettia cetti. The sequence goes on from VZUI01004003.1 coordinate 16,105, forward strand.
ATGGGAATGATTATGAACATGGAAACTCTAAATCTGAGTCACAATAACAGATGGAAGAATGGGACTGCTTCTGACCATACCCATTCAACACAGTGGAATATTTGCCCTCCTGAAGTCCTATAATATATAAAACTTGTTCAGTTTCAGCTGGGATCAGGCCCTTCATTTTTAGTGAGTCTTTTATGGAGCGTTAAAGATCCAGAAAGGCTATATTATGTTGATGCAATTAAAGGAGGTTACTCGAAACTATTTTATCACTGTAACACTCATAGAAATTATTGTGCTTGTGTGGCTTTGTGCTGGCATTCTGGAGCAATGTGTTTGGAATAGCAGTAACCTTGTTCCTGAATAATTCATGTTGTTTGTCAGCCACTTCTTAAGCCTTTCTGCTTAACCACAGAAGATTAGCATTTTTGTTGCTTTTTTTTTAATCAAAGGTTTGGGGTGGGGGGAAGGGAGAGTGTCAGTTTTCTTTTTAACTTACTTTAAACACTTCCCCAGGCTTTCAGTAGGTACCATAATTCAAACTGGGATATTTTGGTCTTAGAAATATTTTAGCTGGCTCTTAGGCCTGCTACATTATACAACTTTCTGGTAAATCATGAATAAGCTGAAAGGCTAGAGAGCTTTTTTCCTAATTTCTCAAGGGTCCTTTTACTACCTAATTTGTTTTCATCCTATGTTATTTACTGACTAACTCTAATCAACATTTCTGGTATTGTTCCAGTCTACAAGTGTGGGAAGGTTTGGCAGGTAATGTGTGGCAGTGCAGGGAGGCTGAAAGATCCTGGCCCTGAAATGAATATTGCTGGTTGGAAATTGGACTGCCTTCATTACATGCTGCCGTTCCCCTGAGCCTTTTTTTTTTATTAAGGATGCTCCATTGATGTAAAACAGCAAAGCTCTGTTAGGTTCTGAAGCGATTCTGAGCTGCACAGTTCCAGTTCAGAAATACTCAGCCTCAAAATCAACAGAATGGAGGTAAAAGTCAAGGGTCTGGCTCAGAGCAAAGTGAGGGGAAAATGCCACAGGGTTGGGGTGTGTTTTCTTTGCTTCCACCCAAGGATCAAACAAAATAATCTTTGGTTTTGGCTTTTTTTGCTTGCTTGTGTAAATTAAAAGCAAAAATTTGAATGAGTGATGCCATTAAGCATCCATCCTGTATTCCTCATGGAAAGAGCCCAGCAGGGGTAACCCAGGGGGTTTGCCATCCACTGGCTGCTGGGATGATGCCAGCAGGAGCCCACTGTCCTGGCCTCTTGTCTGGGAGCTGCTCCTGACCCAGAAGTCACTAAACTGGTGACACATCCCCTTTGTGGATCTGCACCAGCCCTTTGTGTCTGAGCAAACTAAAATCACTGGCGTGCAGCAGCAGCCAAGTGCTGCTGGCAGCAGTGTGTCACTGAAGGGAGAGTGTTTGGGCTGTGGTGCTGACAGATTGCACAGAGAAATGCTGATATGTGCAGTGCTCTGTGGACAGATTTGGTGAAGCAGAGGTTGGAGTGAGATCACTGCTACAAGACACAAATTCCCTGTCTCTGCAAGGATCTCTGCTCTCCACTGGTCTGTGTGTTCCCTTTATTTTCTATGCTCTTTCTTTCTCTCTGAATTTTCATCTGACACAGCAGGTAAGGTCTGGCAGGGGATGAGGTGGCAGAAATCAGGACATGGCCACAGCTGTTGAGTGTGGAGTGCTGTGGTGTGACATTCATACCTTCCTCTGGCACTCAGAGTTGGCTCATCTCCTTTCTGCCATTGCTAATACTTTTGTTTTCCCCTCTATGCCGTAACATTTAAGAAAGAAAGGGATGCTCCTGAAAAACCAAACGGCTTTTGGAAGAGACTCCTGCGTTAAATCCCAAACTTTGCAATTTGAACTTTCCAATCGAGCTAATTTTCGAAATGCTGACACTGAATTTCTCCTGCTTCCCTCCCTGACACTGTTCCAGCCTCTCCTGGAGCTGCATCCCGCTCCGTTTGTGGCTGCCAGGAGCAGTCCCCAGCTCCTCCCGGCGCGGGGCTGGAGTGACAGCTCCGGCTTCCACACGCTGCTGCGCTGACCCGCTGGGGAGGCTCTCCGCTCCTGTTCCACTATCAGGTTTCAAACCTCCCTGCTGAGGAGCTGTCCTCAAGTCACATCAGGTAAGCTTAGCTATGCATTGAATTCAGGGAGTGGAACTAATCCCACATTTCAGCTCGAGAGGAGAACAATGAGGCAGGAGCTGAGCCTGGCCCCTGGCTCAAAGGTAAAGGGTTTAATATATTAGTTGAAACAGATGCTTTACACTTAAGAATGTGTGTTGTATCTAATTCCAGGTCTGTCTCTGTTGAGCTGAATGACAGGCCTGTATATTTCATGGAAAGTAGGTACAATACATAATGCATTACATATATGCACAAATTATGTATATTATGTTTAATGTGTGTATGCTTTGGTCCATTACTCCTGACATAAAAGCTGCAATGCCAGGATCAATAGTCTGCATATAAATTCAGGAAGACATAGAGGACTAAAGCCATTACCATTAGCACACAGGAGCTCCCCTCAACAAGTACACGCTTTTGCTTTCTCAACTGTTGATATTTCAGTCACTGAAAGAATTAAGTTCTGTCCCAAGTTTCATTTCCACTGCTCTGTGGAGAAATATCTGGCTTATAATGAATTTTCTCCCAGCATTTCCTTTGCCTCCAAGGGACATTTACATTGATAATGACAGAATGAAGTTTATTCTTTTTTAATGATAAAAAGATGAACCTTTCTTCAGATCTGAATTTATAAAATCCTTATTTATAAAGATCTGAATTTTTTAGATGAGTGGCTATGCTGCCTGCTAAAAATGGTACTTAATTGTCTTATTACCAGGTCCCCAAAGTGCAATTGCTATCTTTGTCAAATAGAGGAAAAATTCAATTTTCCCCTGATTTGAAGTGTAAAAAGAGCTGTGAACAAGAGGGACTGCCCTGAGATCTTGCCTGCACAGTGCATGCTTGAAATGAGAGCAGTCTCTGCAAGAAGAAGTGGCAATAAAATTACTTTCCCTTTTAGCATTTGTACTATTGCTACCATTAGTAAAAAGAACCAAATTCAGAGCTTTTTATGCCTATGACAAGCAAGCATGACAAATCTGAAAATGAGTTAAGACATTTTTTCCTTTTTCCCTGCCCTTCAGTTCCTGGGCTCCTCATGTGGCTGACAAGTTTTCCCTTCCTGTTTGCTTGGGGCAGCAGGAGAGAAAAGTCATTTCCCAGCAGCTGGAGGAGATCCTCCCAAGCCAGGTGTGGGCAGGGAAGGCTGAGCCTGCTGAGGAGTTGCTGCAGTGGCCTGGAGATTTCACAAGCAGCCCATGGGAACACAGGGCCCTCGCTGGCCCAGCCAGACCAGTTGGTGCACTGGCTGATCAGCAGGTGTTGTTCTGGAGGCACAATCAGGTTTTAACAAGAGTGCAGATGCAGCACTGATGGATCCTCCAGGCTGGGTGCTTTCCTGATCCCTAGTGCCACTGTCTTGGATTTCCTATGGGAGTTGGATGTCCTGTGCTTGCCTGGCGTGTGACTTGGAGCAAATGAATAAATAAGAATCCTGATTTTCAATTCCAATGTAGCCTTCAGTGTTTGTGCTTAAACTTGTGCAGCAGACCAAAATAATTAAGTTTAAATATGAATGGATGTTACAGCAGGATAATCCAGATATCTATATATGAAATTCTACTTTTATTTATCTCAGTTTATCAAAACACCTTAGGGATGTTCAGTAGTCAAGGTAGTGGTATTTGATGTAATTTTTGAAATGTCAGAATTGAAACCTTGGACAGCCTTCCCCTTGCCAGCCAACAGCAAAAAGTGAATGCTCTGCCAGGTCTAAGCATAATATAAACCATTTCATCTAAACTATTTTTATTTGGAAAGCTCTTCTTTATTCTACTAGGTTAACGAGCAGGCATGTTGTCTCAGCACAGTTAAATCCCACAGCTTATTACCATGAAATACATAAGCTCAGAGCATATGAAAGTGTTCCATCCAAGAGGATATGAAAGTGGGCAGCCCAGAGAGAGTTCAAGGCCTCCTGTATGTGGAACACAGTTCCAGGCTTTAAAGCTGTGCCGTGTCAGGACTTTCAAAAAGGCAGTTTTCCAAATGGCCTTTCAAACTGGCAATTATCTCCCATAGATCATTAAGACAGACCTGTGCAGGAGAAACGAAAAAAAATTCTGAAAATAATTCCATTTGGAAGGGCTCCTCTGCTTGAGAGGTGCAGTGGTAGGATGTGTGGGGAAGTGCAGCCAGGTAACTGTGACAAGCCCAGGGACCCAGGAGCAGCTTAGTCCCTGAGGCTGTAGGAGCCTAAACTGGCAGCTCTGTTATCCCACACCACCACAGCTCTGCTGCTGCTGGAGTGTCCCTGGGTCAGGCTAAAGCTGAGGGACTGCAGTTAGACACTGCCTTAGCTGGGAAAAGAACCACTGAGCAAAACTTCTGTGACCTTATTTGTGGGTGGTGGGGGCCAAATGATGGAAAACCCCACTATCCATCTTCCTGCTTTAGATTTCAGAATCAGTCATCTTCCTTTTTTTATATTCTAATGCAGTAAATTGTTGCACATAATTTCTAGGAATTCAGCCATTGTCTGACTTCCAGTTATCTTGTTCATTTTGAACCTCAGCTCAGTGTCCCTCCATTCAACAACAAAGATACTGATCAGAAGGAGAAAGCAAATTTTACCAATAAACAGTAATATGTAAATTGAAGTTTTACAGTCAAATATTCCAAACTGAATATAATCATAGTCCATAGAATATAAATTATGCAATTGAATTTCAATGGGGCAAGTAAATAAAGGAAGCTATTGGGGTATCTGTAATATGCTAATTATTTCATTATTTTTAAAAAATAAACTAATGCCCTGTTTTAAAATTATTCCCTTATGGAGGAAGACACATGGTGCTTTCCTCTATTATCAAAATGTTCACATTATCCTTTACCTTCTCCTTGATGTTAAGATTGTTTCTGGTTGTTACCTTTCTGCATTTTGAGCAACAGCACACTGCCCCATCTTTTCAGCTAGTACTGACTCAAACACAGCCATTAAAAGTTGGAGGTCTGAGATGTTTGTTTTTAAGCTACAGGACTTCTGAGATATAAAAAGAACTCCAGTGTATTAAGCTTCCAGTTTTCTTTAGGCTGAAAGGATGAAGGGGAATGCTACATTCCTTCCTGCTGCAGCTCTGGGGAATGTATGTTTTATATTCAAATTCTTCAAAATGCAAAAAAAAAAAAAAGTTACTGAAGAGAGAGGAAGAACCCCAAAACACACCAGCTTTGAGTGATGACTTCAGAATAGCCCAGGGGTACAGGATGGTGTTGAGTAGTTCAAGTTTACTTTCTGCTGAAAGATCCCTCTAGCTTCACGGGCTCTCACAATTAAGGAGGAAAACAAGTTTGCTGTTGCTGTTCTTGGCTTGTTCGAGGCAGAAATGTCACTTTATTTTTGCTCTCACCTTTCTCTATCCATCTGTGCCCTTTGGGAAGTGGCTGCACCTTTCCCACATTCTGACCACAGTGAGATCAGTTTGCATCTACAGCAGTGCAATAAAGTCCCAGCTCTCTGTTGTCACTGGTCAGGCCACCAGTGACATATTTCTGTGGAGGCTGCTATGGGTCTGTCCATGCCAGCTGCAGAATTCCAGTAACATACATGCAGGCAGAAGCAAAAATGGATGGAGGAAAGAAGGGGCAGCAAGATGCCACTGCTCTTCTCTGTTCTTATTTCTTCCAACATTGCAAGGGTCTGTTTGAACTGGGCTGTCTGGAAGTAGAGCAGACATAGCCAGGAGGGCTTGGACAGGAGATTGAACCACTTGTTCAAATCCTGGAGACAAGGACAGAAACACACCTTTTCCTGCTCTGGATGGCATCTGTGTGTGGTTTGTTTTACAGAGTGACCAGGAAGCCTGGGGGATATGGGTTATGTTGCCAGCAAGAGGGGTTTTGGAGATTCCAGGTCTGATATGCAGTATTTGTTCCAAAGAGCTGGTTATTCTTTAAGTGGTGCTTTTAAACACCAATTTTAGGAATAAGAAATGAGAAGTTCACAGATATACACCAACAAAAATACTTTACTTGCGAAGAGGCTGGAGGTGATTCAGTCTCAGAGGATGCTCTGGTAGTGCCACATTTTCTGTTGGCAGCCTGGGCTCTGATGCTCACCTCTAACACAGCCATGAGAAGCTAAAGGGTCCTGGTGTCTTCAGGAAGGATCACTGTAAAACTGATGATTAGAGACTTGACAAGCTGGAACAGAGCTGTGTCCTCTCAGATGGCTTTGGGTTATACCTGCTGAAAAATGAGCTTTTCAGGGTGACCAAACTCACTCAGTCTCTTCCTCCTGCTCCCTGTGTTGCACAGAGCAGTGAGATCCAGCTGAGTACCGAGTTCTTGTCTCGGTGCAGGTACCCCAGCCTTCTCTTTGAGGCTCCTGGTAATCACACACTACTTCTGCCAAACTTTATTTTGCCATTTTGTTCTGCAGTGACTGCTCCAGGATACATCACTGTCACGTCACCTCCACGGTGCCAGTCATCCCAGTTTGCAGTAGCTGCTGGGACTTGCTGACCACAGCAGAGCCTGTCATTCTGAGATTAGGAGGGATTAGCTCTGCCATTTCAGTCAGCTTTAAGAGAAAGGTTAAAGGCTTTGGGAGGAGGAAGCACGCGTGTGCGCGCACATGTGTCTTCCAAAACAACAGATGGTTTCAATAAAGTTGCTCCTGCTGCTAGGAAGTGGCACTTCTTGACATTAGCAGAGCCATAGCTCATCAGGGTTCTTGCTTCTACCAGCCTGGCTCAGCACGGCCGAACCCACTGTCCGGCATGGGGTAATCAGGGATATCTGCCCCATTAATTGCCCCCTGCCAGCCTGGCCTCTCTCCTGATGGAACGCCCACTGTGCTCAGTGTGGCGGGATCGATCGCCTTTGAAGGGCAACTTTCCCTCATGATCCGCAATTCCCCCCGCTTAAACTGCAGCCAGAACTGTCTTTTTATGCATTCTGCAAGAAATGTGGGATTTCTTGGAACCGCTAAACAAAAACCTCTCTGCTCCAATCAATGGATCGATGAATTAAATTATTGTGCAACTAAATTAATGTGCCCCTTGGTGACAGAATTGCAGAAAATGAGCAGTGTTTTATGCATTAAAGACAACCTAGTAAAAGATTGTTTTTCAAGGTTAGATTGTTCCACAGTGAATATCAAGATTTTTTTCCAATTAAAATATGAGGGGTTTCGGAGCTGCATCAGCTCTATTGCTTCTCACAGTGTCACAGTGCAAATTCACAGGTACAAATAACTGAAGAACTGAAAAGAGTAATTGAGACATATGTGGGAGTTAGCAAATAATACTAAAACTGGGTTTTTCTACTAGTTTGTATTTAAATTTTATAGGTAAACAATTTTGCTGGAAAATCACTGTGGGGTTATTTTGGTGGCACTTTTGCTTGCTTGTTTATCTCAAGAGTCATGAAAAATGGCACCATTCATAATGCTGTCATGGAAAACTAAAGAGCTTCTGCAGCCCTTGGTTTTCTCTTTTCAGGTGATAGGGCACATCTAAGGATAGGCTCTGCCTTCCTTTCATGATGCCTTCTTATCAGTGAAAAGAACACAGAAAAGGGCAAAGAAAAAAAGGAAAACAGGATGCAGTGTCCTCTCCCTACAACTTTAAACATTATATCCAAAATGAAAATGGGACTATTCATGTGGATTAAAATTTGTTCCCTATTAAAGCCACAACCCTGGTTCACATTTTCTTTGAATTTTGGTCCAGTTGCATTTCTTATCTTCATTTTGCTGATGGGAGAAAACATGGGAAGTTTCCTACATACCTAATACTGTGTAGCAAGAGCTGCATGCTCCAAAAGTGCCCTGTGCACCCTCTCTTGGGAGCAGGAGCACTGGGGCAGGTGCAATCCAGGTGACCCAAACCAATCATTTCATAGATATGATGTTCTCTCTGTCCCTATGTTGAAGGCAACCAGATGAACCAGTTTTCTAATTAACTTGTTCTGCAGGTGCAATGACAAAGGAAAACCTTTTCAATAACTTCATTGTTAGCTCAAACTCTTTTTATGGATACCTTCTAAATTCTCAAATATCTGAAGAAGTTTGTATTTTTTCTACTTTCTCCTGAAGCTTTTTCCTCTTCCTCTTTTCTCTCTTGAGCTCATGACAGACATTTTTATTCTGAAGGCAAGAATCTCAGAACACACAGTGCCAACTGTGAGTTTACAAGGAGTCCAGTCTCTCTAATCACTTATAAAAGACAAACACAGATGGTGTGTTCCTTATCAGTTGAAATAATTTAGTTTTTATTTTGAACCTTTGGAATGTCAAATCAGAAAATTTTGCCACCAAGTGTATGTTTTAAAGCTCTGTCTCCAGGAATGGTAAATTAGGTGTGAAATTAAAGCACAAGTGAAAGCATCCCAGTCCTTCAATAACAAAGACTGAATCCTTGCAAAATCCTAAAATAGGTTTCAGTGCATTGCTGCCAGAAGAACTAAAAAAAAAAAAAAAGTACCAAAAAATTATTGAAATACATACCAAAAACTATTATAAGGTAAAAGGATTTACATGAATGTATCTATTCATAGCTCTCCATTGTCTCCTGGGAAGCCAGAATTTATGAAATCAAATTATTTGATCAACAGCATGAAGAAATTCGTAGCAGCATCAATTTTTGCACTTCTACACTCAAATACGGGCTTAAATCACTTCACAGACAAAACAATGATGAAAGAAAATGATGCAGCAGAAGGGAGATGGAAAATTCTTTAAGCATCTTGTAATTTCTGAAAGAACAGGCTCAAATATTTGTTTGTAATGCAAATGCCATTTATATGCAGCTTTAACGTGGTGTGTGACTGTCACAGATTTCAGAGCAGCTTGCACAGGCAACATGTCTCATTCTGCCCTTCAGAGTTCCAGGGAATAGTATGCAGAACTGGCTGAAAAATCCAGACCCCCAGACTTCCATGGGAGTGCTACATGGTGCTACATCCTAAGAGTGCTAATGGAGGTTTCCCAGGGTGGGGAGAAGGTGTTATTCCACTTTAGAAAGGCTTCAGCCTTAGCAAAAGTGCTGATATTGATGCCTCTTACAGCACATCTAAACCTGTTTGTATGGCAATTTACTTGCTTCACCAAAAACCATACAAAGGTAAGCTATTTCCAGAAAGGCTCACGCTCGAAGTGCCAGTTCAATGTGGGATCTGTATTAAAAAACATTCTGCGTTTGGCTTCTGCATTTTAACACTAATCCAGCCCGGCCCACGCGCCCACACCGAAGGAAATGAACTGTATCAGGCAATGTCATTTGCTAAAGGGTAAGAGTGGAGGAATTCTCCATCCCTTCGTTTTAGATTTCTAGGGACAATTTCACAGGCCGTGCCATTGCTGAATGGGGAAATTGGAAAACTGCAGAATCGATTTGCAGACGTGAAGTTCTATTTTCTTTTACAACTCCTCCATCAGAGTCTCCATCACTCCTGCGTTGTGCAGCATTATCATCGGAGCAGCCTGGACACCACTGATAATTGCTGAGTGAGGGGAAGGCTGTGTCTTGCAAGCAAAAGTAAAACCAGTGGGGTGGCACTGCTGTTAAATTCACCAGCTTTAAAGAAGTGGTCATGTACTCCGGCTACTAATTTCTGAGAGTTAACGGGAAATTAATTTAAAAATATTATTCAAATTGGGGTTGTTTGCTTTTTTTTTTTTTCCTGAACAAAGCTTCCCAGATAAAAGTTGGGAGGCTGTATTAAATCTATTCTGAATAAAACTAGGAGAAATAGACACGATTTTGCAATCCTTCCATTTTTAAATTCTTCATTAATTGCGTTTCACAAAGAAAAAAAACTCAAAACCTCTTCCACAGCCTGATAATGACAGAGTTCCCAAGAATATGACCAGTGGCTAATTGCTGCAGAAAACTGGAAAATCTGGTGACTATCATCCACTTGACCTCTGGGATGGAGACACAAATGTGCTTTGTGATATTAAGGGTCAGGGGCAACAAAATGGTCACTTGTGTGCTGCAGTCATTCAGCGGCTCCGTGGGACAGGCAGGGCTGATCTAGGTGCCCACAGCGTGCTGGGGTTTTACCAACCCTGGAAAAATGAAGAATATTCCTGGGGTAACAAGCTTTCTGACCAAGTAGCCGATTATTGGTTTCTATTAAAGGTCAATTCAACCTTATACGGGTCTCACTCCCCTCAGCACGCCCTTGCAGCACTAGGATGCTGGCAGGCATTGCCGTGCCTCTTTCTGCCGGCTTCCAGCAGTGATGGTGATGGCAGCTCTGCTGGGCAGCCACCTCCGCTCCCCTTCGCCAGGCTTTGCCCACAGCTCAGCCTGGACGGGAGAACTGAAGGGAATGGAGGTAGAAGGAGTAGTTTGCTCCTCTGAAGAGGCCATTTCTGCCGGGGGTCCCTGGTGAGGAGGGAAAAGGTTACAAAACGTCGGGACAAGGCGCTGACGTTGCGCACAACGCGCTGCCCGAAGGCCCAAAATGGCGGCTCGCCCGCAGGCGCAGCCGCCTCGTTGCTACGCGACCGGCAGGGCCCGCCTCCCCCCGAGAACTACAACTCCCACGCATCCCGCTCAGGAGGGACTACACCTCCCGGCAGGCCCCGCGCGCCGGAGGCGGCCGGCCCGCACTACATATCCCGGCAGGCGGTGGGGGCAGCGGCCAATCGGCGTTGCTGATGCTGAGAGGTGCGCGGCCGGCGGTGAGCGGGGGAAGCGGCGCGGTGACATTTCCTGCCGGGCCGCCCCCGGAGCCGCTGCCCGAGCGGGGCCCAGGATGGCAGCGCTGGGAGGTCGGTGCGGGGCCACGGGGGAGCGCCCGGTGCGAGAGGGGGGGTCCTGGTGAAGAGTATCGGGGCCTGTGTGTTGAGGGGTGTTTGGGGGGGGAGTGGCGATGAGGGGGTTCGGGCCTGTGCTGGGGGGAGCACCGCATGAGGGGGCTCGGGGTGCCCGGGCTGGGAGGCGTCTCTGGGAGGGGCAGCGGTGCTCGGGTGTGGGAGGTGATGGCGTGAGGGAAGAGGGCGCCTGAGCGGGGGCCGTGTGGGAGAGGGCGATGTGCGAGGCAGTGTGCTGTGTTAGGGTGGAAGGAGGCTCTCCCACGAGGGACACCCCTGCTGTGTGAGGGGGGCGCAGCCGGGAGAGGGGAGTGGGGTTGATGAATGGCTTCTATGAAAATGGGTGTGCTCTTTCTCTTGTTTGCCCCTTTGTGTTGCCCAAATTTTGTTGGAAACACTCTGTTGTAGTCAGCAGCTTTACCTCATTTGCAGCTCTTGCCACCTAATGTTTTTCTTTTCAGCTCTCCTTTGTTGTTTTTGTTGCGTAAAAATTTTCGTGCTCTTACGAAACAGATTTTTGTGCTTGAGCTATTGCTCAATTCTCACTTTGGGATTTACTTCATTAGGCTTATCACATGTTATTTAGCAGCATATGCTCTACTAAATATGTTTCCACGGTGATATATGAGCTCCTTCACACCTGAGAAGTTTCAAATTATGGTTCAGTTTTATTTGTGGAGAAAACATGTAACTGTATCTACAAATTTATGTGAGTTTAAGTTTGTTTCCCAGCAGACTTACTGTAGGGCTGTTTCTTCATGAGCCTCTGCTCTAACTATTAGTTGTGTAAGGCAGGAGCCAGTTCCTGTTTCAATATGAAGTTAAATATTTACATACAGGCCTGTGTAATGGCAGGGCAGGTTGGGGGCTTATTTTATTCCTCTGTGTCCCTGTTTGTTTTAAAGGTCAATAAGTGTTGTGTTTCTTGACTTGATTTCCCCTTCCCCAGTTGTATGAAGTATTTGTATTGTTTTCCTTAATGGGTGTAGACTTTATAGTTGAATGGTAATGGATATGTATGTTGTGAAAAGGAAAAAAAAATATTGAGGTATCTTTATGAATTTACTCACCCTTGACAATGTTTGGTTTGCTGTCGATGGATGATGCTGCTGAGGAAGTATGGAATATCAATTTGTGCTAATTCTCGGTCATGTGTGGGGGTTTGGCACATATATAATTTTTTTGGAAGCTTTTTTTTTTGTTACTGTTGGTTGTTTTCCCTTAAAGTTTCAATTCTGCTTTGTAGAACCAAGTCAGTTTTCACAAACACTGAACGGAGTTCCTCCCTCCAACCCAGTCATCAGTGGAATGGATCCCTTCCATGCTTGTAGTATTCTCCAACAGCTGAAGACCATGTATGATGAAGGACAGCTGACAGATATTGTGGTGGAAGTGGATCATGGGAAAACATTCTCCTGTCATAGGAATGTTCTTGCTGCAATCAGTCCTTATTTCAGGTACAGCTGCCCGTTGTTCTAGTAGTGATCAAAGCAGATAGGATGTTAGGATAGGTATGATTTTTAAAATTTTCCTTGAATGAAAATAAGTTCTGTGTATTTATGGGTGATATAGGGCACCTAGCAAGTAAAGATTATTCTCTTAAGGTCAGTGAATTATCAATGTCTGTTTCTCAAAGGAAAGTTTCATTGGAGAAAATGTCACACAATTTTAAACCAAGCAAGACTGCCTCGGGTACCGAGGGTCTCAGAGATACTGTGAGAGCAAACTGGAACTGCTTGTTTTCTGTTCAAGTTTCCAATTTTAGCATGCTAGAGTATGCATGTGAAATAACTTGTTGAAAGTTGGATGCAAAGGCTTGAATATGTCAAGAGCTTTGCTTGTAAACTCATGAATTTTAACATGGGGTCAGTGAGATAATTAAGCAAGAAGTTCCGGTTTTGTTTCAGTAAGTGTAGAAATGATCTTAAATTTAGGTACCCCAACAGGAAAGTTTAACACCTGTGATAAGTGTGTTTGTGCTGATGGAGGGGCAAACACATTGGGGCTGTGTGTACAATATATTTAATTTCATGCCTGAAGTTAAGGGTACTTACAGACAAACCCTGGGTGTTTTTGCTCTGCAGATCGATGTTCACGAGCGGCCTTACCGAGAGCACCCAGAAGGAAGTTCGGATCGTTGGCGTGGAAGCAGAGTCGATGCATTTAGTGTTGAACTATGCATATACCTCCAGAGTAGTGCTGACAGAGGCCAACGTTCAAGCTTTGTTCACTGCAGCCAGCATCTTCCAGATCCCTTCCATACAAGACCAGTGTGCTAAATACATGATCAGTCACTTGGACCCACAGAACTCCATTGGGGTGTTCATCTTTGCTGATCACTACGGTCATCAGGAGCTCAAAGACAGGTCGCAAGACTACATTCGCAAGAAGTTTCTGAGTGTCACCAAAGAGCAAGAGTTTCTTCAGTTGAGAAAAGACCAACTGATAAGCATCCTCAACAGTGATGATTTAAATGTAGATAAAGAAGAACACGTTTATGAGAGCATTATAAGGTGGTTTGAGCACGAACAAAATAAGAGAGAAGTGCACCTTCCAGAAATATTTGCCAAATGCATCCGTATGCCTCTGTTGGACGAGACATTTTTAGAGAAAATCCCTCCCGTGTTTGCACAGGCGATGGCCAAAAGCTGTGTACAAAAGGGACAACCCAGTGCCAATGGCTACACACAACGGCTTGGAATGACCGCTTCCGAAATGATCATATGCTTTGATGCTGCCCACAAACACTCAGGAAAGAAGCAAACAGTGCCTTGTTTAGATTCGGTCACAGGGAGAGTGTTTAAACTATGCAAGCCACCAAACGACTTGAGGGAGGTCGGGATCCTGGTGTCTCCCGATAATGATATTTACATTGCGGGCGGTTACCGGCCCAGCAGCAGCGAGGTCTCCATCGACCACCGGGCCGAGAGTGATTTTTGGATGTACGATCACTCTGGCAATAGGTGGATTCCCAAGGCTCCTCTGCTGCGGGCCAGAATAGGCTGCAAGTTGGTTCACTGCTGTGGGAAGCTCTACGCCATCGGGGGCAGAGTTTATGAAGGAGATGGGAGGAACTCCCTCAAGTCTGTGGAGTGCTATGACAGCCGGGAGAACTGCTGGACAGCTGTGTGTCCCATGCCAGTAGCAATGGAGTTCCACAGTGCTGTGGAGTATAAGGATAACATCTATGTTTTACAGGGTAAGGTGGTTTGGCTGCCTCTGCAGTGTTTTATTGGAAGTGGGGTTTGTTCATTCTGTCTGTGTTTTCTTAAGCAATTTGGAAAAACCCCTTGGGCAACGAGGGGGAGGGAGGAAACTAGGAAGAGGAAGGTTGCTGCTTGAGTTCTCATGCCCTGGGAATGTGTCACTAAGCTGTAGTACTGAGTTAATGCACAGATGGCATTTTTGGTGGTATTCTAAGTCAAAAATACAGTATTAAACTTGACTCTGAAAATCCTTTATTAAATCTTTACCTGGGTGAAATGCACCAATGTTGAGAAAAGATACTGTCTTATGAAAAAGCATTTTGCATTTTACTTGGCTAAAGCTGAGAAAATTCCTGGTGTCTTTATTCTTGGTGACTTGTAAAAGTTAGGGACTTCTAAGTCTTCATTTCCTACCCTACCCTGCTTTCTGAAGTCATCTTAGAAACTAGAAAGAGATAAAGCATCTCTCCTAGTTAGCTCTGTTTCTTTGGTCAGTAATTGCAGTACTGCCCTTGCATTCAGTGCACTCTGAGAAGTGCTGAGGCTGTTCTGAGGCTGTGGTAAGAAGCCCACAGAGTGGAAAGAAGGAAGGAGGGGGAGGTGTTCCAGTTTTGTTGTGCTGATTGCCACCTCTGTAAGCACGTGCACAGGCTGGGGTCTGGGATGCACACCAGCTCCTTCTGGGGTCACTTCCATACAAAGCTGGACCATGGGGAAGAAACAGGATAGAGAATACTTTAGGATTCTTATTATTTACCAGAAGAAGTTAACATTATTTCTTGACTTTGCATTCATGATCTTCCATGTGACTTACAGTTTTCTTCTTCCATTGTTTCTGTATTGTGTTTGACTCTTGTTGGTTGGCTTTAAATAGTTCAGTTATGCTAAAAAGTTCTCTAAATCTCTCACTTGGGTCAGGTGTCTGCTTTAGGTGGTTAGAAAAGAATGCTGAAGAATACCAAACTTAATATTTGTTCTTTTAATGTTTCTTAGAACTGATAAAAGGTGGATGATATTATAACCTACAGAATAAGAGTGCACCTTGTTCACAAATTTTAGCTGCACTGATTCTGTGCTTTAAGTGACAACTGGCTGCTCATGGAGATAAACTACTTCCTGTGCTAACCAGCAAATTCTAAAGAACAGAGTCACGGGTGGCTAGAAAAACCTTGATTGAGTTGTTCTGTAGTACAGAGAGGTTAGCTTTTAGTAATTTTTCTATGAAAAACTCAGAAGTAGTCAATAAGAATTGATGAGAGTGTGGAAATGCCTATGGAATCCAAGTGTCAGTCACAGGAGATTGCACTGTGGAACAAAACTGAATAATCAAAATTAATATTATCTGTTAAGACTTTCTCTTTTAAACTCTGTTTCACCAATTTTACTGTCTCACTTCTGTATTCTTTGTTATACTTGAGATGCTTGGTCACACAATAGCTTGGTTAAAATTCTCAAGATAGCCACGTGAAATCCTACGTGATTTGAATTATGCTAGTCTTTGGCAGATGTTAGGCCTTTCTCCCACTGGACTTCACAAAAGTCAAAGTACTCTTTATCCATGCTCTTTTCATGAAATGTAAAGAGTGTTTTTGGTTCATGAAATGTAAAGAGTGTTTTATCTGCAATCTGTGGTTGCTGCTCTGTGCACTGAGCACCAGAGGTGTTTTATAACCTAACCACAAACCCAACTGTGAATTTAGTAGCTTGATGCAGATTTTCACCTGGCCTCTTTTTTAGGCAGCAAATCAGCCTAAATGTGTAACCCAGCCACCTGATACCAGCAGCTTCAAAATCTGAGTGTAGTATAAGACAGAATTCAGGGTTTGAAATCTGCTAAACTTGAGCAAATAATTGTCAGAGTCCCCATCTGCAGATGACACATTGTGAAGATGTTAACGAGTGAAACAAATGTACTTCAGACATTCCAATCCTGAAAGGTTTTGTCCCAAATTAATAAGAATGGTTTAGAGGTAATGAAGGATACCTAGAAATGGTTTAGAGGCAATAAAGGATACCTAGAAACGGTGTACAATATGTTTCTGATATGCTTCAAATTCTCTCTGCTTCAGCTGAAACAGAAACTCAAGGTAGGTTTTAGTCATGCTGTTGATATTTTTGTAAAGCACTACAAGGCAAGCAGTTGTTGGTGCTGGGCTGTTTGTCCTGGGACCCAGGCTGTAGGAAATTGAGAGCGTTTCTGGCTGGAAGAGCCACCCTGAGAGCACAACTGCCGCTGAACCGTTGGCCTGGAAACAAAGCGTGAATTACGTTTTATTTCTCCTCTCTGTTTTCAGGGGAATTTTTCCTTTGCTACGATCCTCAGAAGGATTACTGGGGCTTTCTGACCCCAATGACTGTGCCTAGAATCCAAGGCTTGGCAACAGTGTACAACGACTCCATCTACTACATAGCTGGCACCTGTGGGAACCATCAGCGCATGTTCACCGTCGAGGCCTACGACATCGAGCAGAACAAGTGGACTCGAAAAAAAGACTTCCCCTGCGACCAGTCCATCAACCCCTACATAAAACTTGTTCTCCTCAAAAACAAACTCCATCTCTTTGTCAGAGCTACTCAAGTCACTGTTGAAGAACACGTTTTCAGAACCAGCAGGAAGAATTCGCTCTACCAGTACGATGAGGTCACTGACCAGTGGCAGAAAGTCTACGAGACTCCAGACAGGCTCTGGGATTTAGGCCGGCATTTTGAATGTGTTGTTGCTAAATTGTATCCGCAGTGTCTTCAGAAAGTTATTTAAATTCTTTTTTTGTTTGTTTGTTTGTTTTCATTTCTCAGTAACAGGCCTTAGTGATTTCAGTGGTAATTTGATGCTAGAGAAAACATGTCTTAAAAGAAAACAAAGAAATTCTGTCAGTATTTATTGTAAGATGAAACAGACAGGTTTTTTTTGTATATGGGGATGGGTGCTCTTTAAAGGTTGCAGTCCGGGGAGGGAATTGTTTGTTCAGTTTCATATTTACTGATATTTTCCTGGGAATTGAGAAGGAGGTTACAAAGTGCAATTATCAGCATTTTTTTTTCTGGTAAACACTTAATCATGTCATACTAAAGGTTTTTGGGTTTTTTTTGGTAAAAGCAAATTAAGTGGAAGAGCCAGGATAACTATGCACTACAGTGAAAGAAAATCTAGCATTAATAGTTAAGGATGTCCAAGATGTGTTGAAGTGACTTTTCTTCTTTTTCTCTCTTTTTTTTTTTTTTTTTTTTTTTTAATACGGGTAAAAATTGAGGCAATATCACTAAGTTTTGTTGCTTTTTTATTTTAATTTAGATTGAAAAATACATAGAGAAGAATGGTAGATCTTGATTCATAATGATCTCTTCTTTTTGTACTGTTTTTGAAGTCTGCTAAGATGTCTGTGATGTTGTTTGTGCACTGCAATTTGGGAGAAACACTCAAGTCAGAATTGGATTGTGGAGTACCTTTGCCCTGGATGGAGGCCTGTTCATATTGTTGTACCAGTTCCTGTCTGTGGATTTTTGTTGAGATTGAGCTTCATGATAGTGGGGGAAAACCCCAACACCTGTTTTTTGCCACATAAGTGTAGTGCTGTAAAAACTTTTTTTTTTTTTTTGAAACACTGATTAAAACTTTTTTTTTTTTCACCCCGTAAAGGGCTTTAACCCAAAAGTTGATGGTGCTAGTACATTTTTAATACTTGTTTGTCTGAACTGGGCCAGCCTCCTGCTACTGTTTTAGACAGCCTGTTATTTTCCATGGAGTGTGTGTCTGTCTTCAGGCCCTGTCCTGTCATCAGATTGTCTTTTCTAACATAACATTTTTACTGCAGTGGTGTTCTTGCACAGAATGGTGACAGGATATGGCCTTAATAATACTGATACTGATTCTCTTTTATTTTTTCTCTTTGTGTGGAGTGTTCATTCTGTCTCCACTACAGTACAGTGCTCTGTGCAGAGTTGGCATGTGCTCTGGTGATTTGGAAAAGTGTGGTTTAACTTTGCAAGTTGTTTTTCTTTTCTCTTTGCAGTCGAGCCCCCAACTATCTTCTATTTCCTTCTGATCTATAATGTGAAAAATTGCACTACTGAGCTGTCAGCATTTTCCAGTGTATTAAAGCAAAATTGACAATAAGCATCCCTGGCTTAAGTAATCTTAGGGGAAATACAGAATAAGGAATATATTGCAACACTTCCTTTATGTATTTAACATTTAACTTATTTTTTAAAAGTAAATAAGTTCAAGGTTCAGCCTCTACTTCAGTAGTGAAAATTGGATTTAAAAGGGAAAAGAGGACTCCTAAAACTTGCATCAGCTGTAATTTACCAGGTTTCTTACAGCTCTGCTTTTTGCAGAGCTTTCAGTTATCTTACTCTTTCCTGTTTTTTCCTGTTGACCTAAGTAAACCAGTTAACTTGACATGGCACTGGCCATCAGTGGCTGAAAGTGCTTACCATTATCTGGCTTAACAGCTGATATTTCAGTCAGCCAAATATTTAGCTCATTGTTTATCCCCCTGGCATGGCTGAGGATTTGGATAATGTTTGTTTACTACGTGGTCTTCCTGTTCCCAAATGGAATCTTCCTAATACATGAAAATACTCGCCTGGTTCTATTTATTAATTCTTGCACAAAACGTTTGAGAGGCAAAACCAAAAAAAACTGTGAAATGAAAAGCAAAATAAAAATGCCTCTTTGCATTACATACCTCATCTTCCAGAGATTCACCAAACTCTTCTTCCAATGCGAGCATCTGCATTTTGTTTTTTTTTTTCCTGAATTTGGCAATTCTCGCTAAGACTGCATTTTCCAACAGTGTTGAGGTGTATTGTTCCTTTGTTTAGTTTTCTTCTGGATAGTTTTAGCTATGTGCATAGCCAAGAATAAGGGGTTTTCTGAAAAGTACAACTAATTTAATTTTTAACTAATGATCCTTAGTCCTTGGCTAGCTCTCTTTGCGCTGTTATAGGCCTCTAGCTGCAAGCTTTCTGAAGCACCCTCCCTAACAGTGTTGCATTTGTGTGTAAGACTTTTTTTTTTTTTGCAAAGTGTTATGTAACTTTTTCCTCGTTTCTTTGTTTTTCTTTTTTTTTTTTTTTTGAGCTTGGTTGAATATTTACAAGATTTCTTGCTGCTTTTTGACAATCTATATTTATTTAGTAGAACAAATTTCAATATATTACTTGAAACTATGAAATAGAATTGAGTTAGCAGTTGACTGGTCATGTGATGTATAGAAGTACAATATGCTGTGGTTAATTCTGCAGTAGGTTTGTTAATTTTGTTTATCTGCACTAAAGTACGAAGATCTCCATTCTGTTTAACCATTCAAACTGAGGGTGTGATCCAAGTCTGTCATGTGTTTGAAAGCTAAATCCTGGAACTTGCTGTGGGAGTAGAATATACTAAACCTTTTGCATGAGGAGTTTGTTGAGACAGTAATGTAGCTGTGACATTTTGCCAATTCTTAAATGCTTCTACGTTATGCTGAAAGTCAGATTCCTGGTAAAGTTTTGCTTTAGAGTCAGGCTTAAGTAAACTTGCACAGCACAAAACAAAACAAAAAAAGTAGCACCAAAGGTACTGATAATATTTGAACAGTAATCTGTACATTTTGCTCATTTGGAATTTTTTTTTTGTATTCTTTTATTTCCCTTCATGAAATGAATTTCTAGTGTTGTAAGAACTTAGGTGAGTGTAAATCTCTTCCAAAATCCTTAGTTACTTTAGAAGGAAACATTTTTGTAATTTCTACTTGCTTCCATCAATGAAATTTAGAATAACTCAAAGCAGTTTTGGTGCACCAGACATGCAGTGTGTGTATGTTCTACAAGAGATCCAAGAGCTCCCTGTTTGCGAGGCTGGAAGTGGCATCCAACATTCAGTGCTCAGGTATGTTAGTAAGAAGTACTGTAGTCCTATGAGGGCAAATGTGTGGATTTTTAAACATTTTGCCATAATTGCACAATTTTGCATTTTTACTTAATGTCATGTTATGTTTCTTAAAATAAACCTATTGTTGAAATACAGTGGAGTTTAACTGTTTTTGTGACAAATCTGTGTGCATTTTAGTAAATTTCTGAAAATCAATCTGATGTATTTTTGATGTTTGTTCGGTTCTTTTATTTCTGCACTTGTGCCTCACCTGTGTGTGATGTAAATTTTTTTTTAAGGTGGAAGGTTCTTTGTCCTTTTGTCCCGTTCCTTGTGGCTGTTCAGGTGTAACTTCCCATTTCTTTACACACAGGTGCCATGGGCTTTCCCTTCCCTTTCTCCTTGCCTTTGTCTGCAGCTGGCATCCCAGCAGGAGTGTCAAGTGGGGCTTTCCAGCCTGAGAACACTGTGTATTAGAAAACCCCAACCCCCTTCACACTTGCTGCAGAGCTGAGAAGGATCACTTCCTTCAGGACCTAAAATCATGCAGCCTGGTGAACAAAAAACTGGGTAAAAGAGGCAAGACACCTGTGAGTGAAAAAGGAATTCAGTTCCTGCATAAGCAGGAAATCCAGAGGAGACAGAAGCAGGATCAGAACAAGAGAGGGAGTGTTTCAACCATGCTCTTTGATTCCCTAATTTCTTTTCTGCTGTCATGGCAAAGAACAAATACGTGGATTGTCCCTCAGTGCCCCAAGTTCCTGTGGAGCTCTTGTGAAATCCTTTCAATGCTGCATTGTGTTAAAATGTAAATGCTATAAGAGAAGAGGATGAGATCACTTTACAAGGCCAGGTTAACCTGCTCAGGTGCAAGGAGGGTGAGCAGCTAACTGAAGGAGCTGGAGAGCCACAGGTTTGCAAATGATTATACTCTTTTTAAGTGTCAGTAAGGATTTTCCTTCTTTGGATACTAAAGTAAATTCCAATGTATTTTTTTGAAGAGAGAAGTAGCTGAGCCCTTGAGAGATTCTTTCCATCTGCAGGTTGGGGGTGGAATTATTTGCTGGGCATGTTTGTCCTTTTGGAAATGAGTTATTTTGGGAGCATCTGCTGAAGGACAGGAACACAAACCCCTGCACACCCCCTAAAACAAAGCAACATTACTTAAATGACCTTAGCCACTGTGTTTGTGCCCTAAAGCTGAGCAGTGCATGCTGCATGCAGGGGAGTATCTCACAGCTTGGCACTGGTGTGCAGCCAATAGGTGGGGAAATAACCACCCAGCTGTTGCTTTCTCCTTATCTCTTTGCACATGTTTTCCCTTCTGGGCCTCTTGAAAATGGAAGAATGAGACCAACAAAACTGGAACCTCCCCCATTTCTTAATGTCTCACTGAGGTCCTTGTGCCTCACTGCTGATTCTTGTGTTTTATACAAATAATAATGCAAATATCCACTGTTAGAGGCAAGAATTTACTTTTACAAAGATTGTGATCAAGTTACTTAACAAGAAGGAGCAGCAAAACCAACTCATTTCTAACATCTCTTCAAGCTGAATTTCTGAAGTACAGCAAAGGTGTTTGTCAGCTTTCCCTTTCAGAAGGTGCTGGTGGGGTCTCTTTGTTTTTAACGAGCCAGTAGGACACAAATCCTGTACAGACTCTACATCTTTGAAAGCTTTGGCCCTCTACAAAATTCAATTTAATGCAGCCACCACCTGAGGAGTTGAGGGGGCGGTGAGCAGACAGTGAAAATGATTGAGCACACGTACAAAACCCTGAATATTGTATTTCCTCATGGAAAAAGTGCTAAAAATCCCCACTTGGAGAACATTTGGCTGGGTTTGACTATTTCTGAAGGAGTAGGTGAATTCCTGCATGTCACAAGCCCTAGATCTGACTGAAAGAGGAACAAAAGGGAAATAGGTAAAGCATGATGTGCTACTCTTTGTGGTACCTGAGTGATGGGGACACCTTCCCAGCATGGGAGGACCTCTGTGTAATTCATACAAGTGGGTCACAGCTTTCTCCTCTGCCCTCCTTCTTTCTGTGGCTGTGAGCCAGGGCATAGCCTGGTCTCAAAGCCACGCCAGGGTAACAGCACTGGAGGTTGTGCCCAAATGACCTCAAGCTGCTGTTTTTTAACAGATCAGCTCCACACTTTCCACATGGTGTGTGCATATTCAGACCTTTAAGTGTCACTGAGTGCTAGCAATGATAACATACCTGTAAAACATCAACCAAAATGGTATCAAATATATCTATTTTACAGAATGCCCTCTGTGTCCCCGTGTCTCAGATCTGCACATGACTTCTGCTTTGCAGCCCTCACTGTCACACAAAAGTAGCAATGTCCAATTCAAGTGTAAGAACTGTGAACTGGATGCTCCCTTTGGGCCATCTTTTGATCCTTTTATTTAATGATACATTTCTAATTTTTGATTATCTATAAACTCAGTTCTAAATTTCATTAGGTTTTTGAAGTCAAGATGGTATGTGACATATCAGTTGAAGAAAAATATTTGCAGATAAATTCTGAATTACCTTAAACCCTTCCAGTTTGATTCAGTTCATATTCCTTCAGTAGCAGATTTCTTTATAGATTCTGAGAAGTTCAGGGGTAGCAAGATTTGGTGAATATCAAATTAACCTTCTCCAACAGACTATAAATTAAATGCTGAAATCATCTTTACTCTGCAAATTCACATTTTATTTTTCTTAAGTAAAAGTTATACCACATTTTATATCAAAACTAGTTTGTGGAGAGGAAGTGTTAAGAAGAAATCCATTAGATTAGTCATTCAAAGTTCGATTTTTCATAGGCCAGTGAAACACTGAAGGAGAGTTTCTGCTGCTTTTGTCCATCTCAGCCACAAGGGAGGTGTCCAAGATTTTCTGAAGTGCTTCTGAAGAGCAGTCTCAATGGCATGAATTGCTATGGGTTCTGAAGTGCACTAGAAATGGTCACAGCCCAGTAAATACCAGCAAAACCTTTATAAATTAGGCAAATGGTGTTAACACAGAGATGGAAGGAGGGACAATATCTAAGAAATCCATGTTTTGATTTGGTAAAGCGCCAGTCTAAAATGGCTCAGTGCCAAGGGAACTGTTATCCACAAGCAAAATAGAAAGTACATCTTTGGAAGTGTGCAAGTTAGTTTATTCTGAAAGTCTAAAGGAATTTCACCTCTTGCAATGCCATTCTTTTTTATGGTAGCATTCTTCCACCACTACACCTTTAGGAATAAATTACTTCCAAGAACTCTGGGTCTGGTGTTGCATTCTCCTCCACAGGCAGCTCCTGCCTCCCTCCCATGGGGTGGAGCACAGAGGACCACGTGCACCTCCAACAACCTGTAATGAATCCCCACAGCACCCATAACTGCCTTTAAGGATTTACTCATTTTAGAAGACAGAAAAAGCACCAGATATGCTCGTTATATTTCTGGCTGTAAAACATAACTCATAGGAGCCATGACTGGTGAGGCAGAAAGGCCTGGACCACAAGATGGATCAGCCCAAGGAATTGGAATTCTCTCCCTGACTCTGAACTAATGGTGGGTGCCTGGGGACACAAGCATGGAGCTGCCTGTCAATACTCCCCAAGCTCCAGCAATTTGCCATCTGCAGTGCCAGAGGTGACATCTCTGTGTTTAATAGCCCTCAATGGATTTCTCCCCAGAATTTATCTTCCTGTCTTTTGACCACTGCAGACTTTTTTTATCAAGCTGTTACAACTGCCTGGTATAAAATCTTTTTAAATGGGAGATGTGTATTGTGTGTCCTGTGTTGTGAGAAGAGCATCTGAGCTGGGTGGGAGAGCACCATGTGCAGCCTTTTGTGCTAATGCAAACTGGGAACTTGAGTGTGGGTTTGGACATTTATTGTGTCCTTGCAAGGAAGATATTTCTGCTGGGGCCAAATGGAAGAGTGTGGATGACTGCATGTGTGTGGCTACAAGGGAGGAAATATGGGCTACAGGAGATGCTGACTGGCAAAGTTAACTTGGATGTATCATTTTTCTTTCTCTATTTTACCTTTCTGATGAATTTTCTACTCAGATTGGATGAAAACGTTTCCCTGGCCCACCCAGTCAATCAGTCTCTCTCTCTTTTTTTTTTTTTTTTTTTTTTTTTTTTTTTTTGTGCTTCAGTAGTGCATTGCAGTGTTGGGATTATAAACACTGCAGGGGAATATTTTAAATCCCCCAAATGGGGATTTGCAACCTAAGCCTGGTGGAAACATTTCTACTGAAATTGGGTTACATTAACCTTTACAAAGCATGGACTCCTGTTGTGGATGTTGCCTGTTTAATAGTCCAAGTCAACTGCTTGGTTACTGATAAAAAAATCAGGAATTTTCTGTATCTTTTCCCCTCACTCCAGGGTGGCATTTACCCCTTGATAAATGTTGCTGTGTCTTGTCAACTCCTTCATCTCTTGGGTGATCAAGATCAATCTCATGCAGGATTTTGGGTGACCCAGAAGTCATGCAGGGGAACCTCAGGCAGAAGGGCAAAATGTCTGTAGCAGGATGGGTAAAGACCTCCACGCACAAGTTTCCCTGGACCAGAGTGGGAGCAGAGCCTGCAAAAATACACTGCAAAGAAAGAATAAGTTAATATGTACAAGGAAAAGCGATACCTGACAAATAATTCATCAACATCCACAGGGAGCTGAGACATGCCAGCATTCCAAGCAAATGAAGAGTTTGCCCTGGATTTGTTGCAGGGCAGGTGAAGGGCCACCCCCATTCAAGAGGAGTTAATGTGAGATACATCAGCCTTTGGGTCTAACAGGTGGGTGTTCCAAGTGAGAGTGGAGCCTCTGACCTCAACCTTTGATCTCAGCTGGATGTGGGGTGGGGGACGAGGCCAGCAGAAGGCTTTAAAAGCGAGCAGGTGGCTCCCAGTGGAGCCAGCAGCCGGCATTCCCGAGGGACAGGGACGGGAGCTCGTGCGGTGCCTGCCTCGGCCGGACCGGCAGCAGCCCACGGGACAGTGGTCAGTTGTGCTTTATCTTCTTTTTTGCCACAGTTGGGATTAAATGCACCAGATGGTATTTTTTTGTTTGGACTCAGATGTTTATTAATTCTCATCTGTTGCTGTGTGTAATTTTGTGTTTTAATATCATATGGTTTGTTCCCTTTCGCCCTCCCCGGGGTGGTGGTTTAGCCTGGGTTGTGTCCACCCGTTGGGCTGTCAGTCTTCCCTGACACATACCTCTACTCCCAAATGTTCTCTGTCAATCTCCCCTGGTAACAGCCCCTGCCTGGACTGCCCTTGGCAAATTCCCCATTACTCAAGGCTCCTTTGGTCTGTTTATACAAACCTCCTCACATTATCCTCCCCATTGGTTTGTGTTCTGTAAACTTCACCTTGTGTCCCTCCCCAGTCTTTTCCCTATTGGCCCCTTGACCCTAAACTCCACCCTGGTTCAGTCCCTTAAAACCCATGGTCCAGCCTTTGTTCTGGGTCTTCACCTCTGCCAGCGTTCATATATTACAATTTATGTTGCTATAATAAACGATCCTCGGGCTGTGTGTGAAGCCCACTTCATTCCTTTATACACTGACCCTGCATTCTGCTGGGACTCTCAGGACCCCAGGGGTTGTGTCATTCCCATGACAAGTGCCATAGCACAAGGCACAAAACTACACTTATCTGTATTACAGTCTCACAAGCTGTGAGTTCTACAGCACTTCTAGCTAACAAATTAAAAATGGAGCCCTCTCTCTCTCTCTACAAGGCCTTTAAAGGATAAACTGTCCAATTAAAAAATGACACCTAAATTATTTTTATTTTTAACCCAATAACCAACCACCCATGGCCTGCAATGTGGACTTTTCTATCCAATTACAAAATACCATCCAAACCCATGAAGAAGAAGGTGAAAAAGAAGGACTAGCCTACTCCCTAAAACCTCCATCTTGTTTTATATATACATATACATATACATATACATATACATATACATATACATATACATATACATATACATATACATATACATATA
>VZUI01004006.1:0-56085 GCA_013401135.1 Cettia cetti
TTGTTTTATTTTGGGTTTTTTTTTTTTTGTTTTTTTTTTTTTCAGGACAAATGCTTGGTGTGGCTGTCATTTCAATGTCACACCACAATTTAAAAACACATGATACTCATGTATACCAACTAGAAAGTAGTCTCATCCCATATAAATATAAGATGTGTTTGGTCCATGCATGCTTTATTGATTTATTTTTTTATTACCTGGGTAGGTGTCATGTCTCTTCCATTCTTATTTCAAACCACTCTTTTCCCAAGCGTGCTGTCTGTAAAAAAAATCGGTTTGTGCCTGGCTTCTGTCGTACAAACTGTACCTTCTGGTGTCTTGGTATTTCTAAACATTTGTTTCTTTCTCTTTTTGTGGCTCATATATTCCATATCTTGTAGAATCTTTGTGGCTAGCACTTCCTTTCCTGTTCAATTACTCTTTTTAAAATCCCTTCTTTATTATTAGGTTATCTGTGTCCTTTCTCCTGTATGGACTTCTTTGATCTTTCTTCTCCTTCCTTTCTAAGCTTAAAAAATTAACTCTTTTCTTTGGTTTTTTTTTTTTTTTTTTTTTTTTTTTTTTTTTTTTTTTTTAATGGATGTGGCTCTCCTTGTGTGGTTTTCTTGTCCCTGGTCACATTTTTGTTGCTGTGTCATTTTACATCCTAATAGTCAATCCTGGGACATGGTCCCCACTTGAGTAAGTAAAACAATCTAGGAGTAATTACCAGTAGCTTGGCAGCTGGAAGGGTATACCAGTGGGAAATCTTACCCGGTCTAGTGTTACTAAATGTTTTATTTTTTTTAACTTAGCTGATAGAATTTGGATTTACAAGTGTTATCAAGATGATTGCTAGCATGTGCTTTGTGTGAAAGATATGTCACTCAAGTAATTGTGGCAAGTTGCACGTTTTGAAGCATCTCCAAAGGAGAAATGTGAATTACTATGCTTAAGAGAGAAATTAATGGAAATAGAGGCAATACTAGCTTAGAAGCTGTACTGCAGAGAGCTCTGGGTGTTAAGAGTAGATCAGAGAAGACCATAAGCCACTAACATATAAATATTATTCTAGCAATATGTAAACTTTTTTTTATGTATGAGACACCCAAAGCATTATGTTTATTTTTCTAACAGCCCTAGCAAAGCCTCACTGGGAGTAAAATTTTCAGATTTGTCCATCTACCTTCAAGAAAAACATGTACTATTTGTGAAGAGTCTGGGAAAAAAAACCCAAGA
Organism: Cettia cetti; assembly: GCA_013401135.1. Classification (NCBI taxonomy): domain Eukaryota; kingdom Metazoa; phylum Chordata; class Aves; order Passeriformes; family Sylviidae; genus Cettia; species Cettia cetti. The sequence goes on from VZUI01004006.1 coordinate 1,219, forward strand.
ATGATTTGGGGTCTAGAAATAATGAACAGTGAGAGAAAACCAGAAAAAATGGTTTATCAAACTTAGAGAAAAATGAAAATGAGATGAAAAGGAGATGTGATTATCATATGAAAATATGTAAGGGTTGCTGTGAGGAGAAATAAACTAAACCAATCTATTTGTGGTTATAGTTGATCAGGATAAGAAGTTATACTCTTAAATAACAGCAATGAATTTTTTTTTTAATAAGAAGGATCTTTATATGATAAAGATGATTAAGCATTAGGATGAATTGACAGGAGAAGGAGTGAACTGTCTTGCAGGTTTTTAAAAACATTTTAGATAGATATGTGCCAGGAATAATTTGGTTGTCCCATGCTTGGGGCAAGGGGAGATTGCTTGCCATTCTGTGTGGTTTTGTATGGTTTTGTGTGCAGAGAATTAAATTTTGCAATACAACTTGTTATTTGTTTCTTCCTCAGCTTAGTAATTAATTAAAGGAAATACGTATTTTTTTAATCAGAGCAATCCGTGTTGTTTGGTAAGTATGACTGCTGTGCAAGGCAATCCTGAGCATTGGCCCAGTCAGGTTGTAAAAGGCTGTATTTAGCTGGTGAATATGTATTGCAAGAGAGAAGCACTCTGTAGCACTGAGGGTCTGGTTAGACTCTGGCGTAGAAGGCTGGCCAGAACCACTGAAATGGAGTGCCAGTTTTAAGTTTTGCTATGACCCAGGATGTTTGCAGCTACAGATCTCTCTACGCTTTACAGAGACAGTTTTAAATCACACCAGTTGTACAGGTGAAGGCCTGTGTAATACACTTAAGGCTGGGGAATAATTAACCAACACAGGAGGAAGGCCTCCTGACTTTGGATTGTCGTACAGGTTGATACTCATGGTTCATTGAGTGCTGCAACCTTTGTCAGAGGGTTATGAGCACCAGCTCTCATTTGGGAGAATACAAAGATTATTCCACAGTGCCCAGATACACAATAAACTATGCCTTCCCTTTGCATCTTGAAATGTTGCAGTTATCCTTTCCAAAGAGTTACAGTATGATTTATTAGAATAAGTATAGAAAATCTTGATAAATATTCCTATCCTTATAAGCTCTGGCCACTTTTGGCCTCAATGATTTCCCTGGAAATCAAGATCTGTAGTTTAATAACATGTGGTTTGAAAAATACAGTGACACTTCCTGTAGTCAGTATATGTGACGTACTTTGCAGAACTCTTGAGGGTAATTAAGATAAACTTCTTATTTTAATATGACTGATAAAGACTAGAATGCTTTTTGCAAAATCTGGCCTTCAATGCAATGTGCATTTCAAATTCTGATTCTAGTAACATCTCTGCTTAAATTCAAGCCATTGTACGTTAAAATCAACATTGATTTTAACTGATTGTTTATAGGCTGTTGCTTTGATATTCCCTTCAGAGTCTTTGGAGTTGTGTTCAACAGCTGTTTTCCTCTGTTTAGGAGGGACTTAAAAATTGAGGGTGAACTCACTAGTCTACAGTGATTAACTACCCAAATTACTTTGAGAGGAAAGCTGGAATTTAAATATAATTTATTTTTTAGTTTTGTAAACAAGAAAGTGCATAGTCATAATTACATTTTCATTGTAATGATTCTATATTTTTTTTCATTTTATTCAACAGATCTTGGGCAATCAATTTTTTACACTACTACATGCTTGCTTCCTTTTCTCAGTGATGATATTTTGAGTACTTTACCCTATACAATGATTTCAACATTAGCTACCTTTCCTCCATTTCTGCACAAGGATATTATAGAGTATCTCAGCACATCTTTTCTGCCTATGGCTATATGTAAGTAGAACTCAATTGAGTATTGTTTTGTCTTGCCACATAATAGTATCAGACTGTACGAGTCAAAATTTGATCTGTCATAGAATTGTAATGGAACATCAATCTACTTACATAAAATAATTTTGTGTGACTATTTTTCAAAGGGAAATATCTCTATAATTTTTATTTATTATGCTGTGTTTTGGTGTGAATTCTTCCTTTATTTAAAGTGTGACGCTTATTTAAGAAATCACTGTTTTCAGATTCAGATCTTTCAGTACCAGGAGTGGGAGTTTTGAATACAGAATCAATGGGCAAACTTCTCCTGAAATAATAGATGCAATAGGAACATGCATAATTTTTACATCTGGACTATATCTGGTTGAACAAGTATGATTTTTCTCCATGTGATGATGTTGTGGTGATTTTCTGATTTTCTCCCTCTCTGTCTTCTTGGCACTTTCTCTCTAAGTTCTGTACTAAATAGCTGTGCCTATAATGTTTCCTATCCATAAGAGTTAGGACTGAATCTGATGGTCCCTGCCTTCTTTCCTCTTTTTTCTTTTTACTTCCCCTCTCTGCAGATGTCACATGATTATTTAACTTCATAGTCTCTGCACTGTGTTGGTCTTGAGGTGTGTTCCAAATGCTGGTCCACGTACCTGAGAAAAAGCTTGATAGGGCTTGGGCAGTAATGAGAAATGTAACCATTTTCTGCAGAGAGAGTCATTAGAGTCTGTATTAGGTCAGTTTTAAACAACAAGCCTTTTACTGTGTGTGACCAAACACTGGAACAGTTTGCCAGAGCAGTTGCAGGTTCCCTATCCTAGCAGATGCTAGAAGCACAATTTGCCCTCGGTACCTGCTGTAGTTGCCTTTCTTTGAGCAGGGGATTGGCCAAGATGGTTGCCAGAGGTCCCTTGTAACAACCACCATTCTGTGGTTTTGTGAGAATGTCTCCTCCCTATCTCTATATTCCTTTGTGGAAATTTATGGAAAAACATGAACAACTTTTATACAGAGAGCAAGAATAATGTCATTTAAGCATGCAGAAGATTCTGAAAAAAGCATAGTCCAGTATTTTGAGATTAATTTTTAATGCAAATTTATCACATGTATTTTCTGATTTGACCAGTCAATGATCTTGGAAAAGTCCCCTAACTCTCTTGGACCTCAGTTTTCCTATGTAAAATATTAATTTTTAATACATTGTAATGAGGTTTTCTTTATTAACTTCTTCACTTCTAATGACTGTGCAAATCAAAATTGCTAAGATATATTTCATGTGTATATGCAGTAGTCCTCTTTGGGTTAGGAACAGAATGTTGCATTAAACAACTTCTTTTCCCACTGCTGTAACCTGTTAAAGAACAGCTGAGGGTGGTGACTTATCCTGTCTGTCCTCAGATCTGTAGAACTATACCTCAGAATAACTGCTTGAGTCAAATCCTTGGTGTACTTAAATAGATGCTGTTCCCCAACTGCCCTTGACAGAGATTGCATCCTTGCATTTGCATTTGTCATGCTGGCTTTCTTCTCTATCAGTTTTGGTGAGATTTCTGTCTGAAACCTCTGCTGCTTTTTAAATGTACTAATCTAGTACTGTGTCCTACTTTTTTGCTGATGGCTATGTTTAATTGCCCAGTTAGAGCTGCCAAATATTTTTGAATTTAAATCCATAAAAATACACCTTTCTGTAATAATTTGTGGCACTTATTTGTGTGGATTAGGTTCAAAAATAAATGAATGAAGTGCAGTGAAGCGAGCCATAGTAATGTTGTGTTATGTGGAGCAAAGAAAGGGAGAAATTCTCCATTTTCTCTTCTCTCCTTCATTTCTTTTTGAGTGTTCTTTTAATTAGTCTCCTTGTCTTTCCCTGCTGGGAATTATATGCTCCTTTGCAAGGCAAGTGCAGAACCTTTCCGTCCCTTAGTGTTTAGTTCTGATTCAAACCAAAAGGGAGGATGCAAGAGATTGTCTAAGCAGTTGGAGAGCCAGATGGGAGGGATGAAAACAGCTCACTGAGCTGGTAGCTACAGTTCTGTGCTTCTATCCCAAATGCTTGGTATTTGGGTCCTGGCAGCCAGGCTTGGGAAAGTGCTGTGAGGGTGGAAAGATACTTGTGACATCTCTGTGTAGGAGCTTGCCTTCAAAGCTATGTTGCCATGTAAAAGTTCTGCAGGGTTTTTGCAAATATATACCATTTAATAGTAACCCCCTGCATGGGATATCAGGAGGAACTCCAGCCACTTTCTGTGTGAGATAGAAGATACAGAGGTAAAAGATAACTCAGTGCTGCTGTTCATCATTATCTCAGCACAGTTCACATAACAATGGGACTAATGTTTCTGGTATGTAGCTATAACTTGAGCTCTTAGCAGGTGCTCCCTGAGTAGTAATCTGTGCCATACATCAGCAGCTATCACCAGCCCCAGCCCTTCCTTGGTATGCCTCAGCAGCAGGCTTCCCATTTGTTCTTGACTCCTTACCCTCCAGTTCCTCTTTACCCTTCCTACAATCCAAGGCCTAGGTGCACTTGGCTGTACAAGTGATGTTATTTTGGCCAATCTGTGGGGTCTGAAGGAGAGGGCCTGAGAGGACAACTGGTTGATGCAGTTTTAGGGATGAAATCACTCTCATCTGGAAAGCTGGCTGTGTGCTCTGTGGATCAATACCTAGCCATCTTTCTCTTCCACCAGAAAAGGTGGTTCATCCCCCAACACAGAGTGTTTCTAATATTTTAGATTTTTTTTTTTTCAAGACATTGCACCTTTGGAATTTTATCTGCATGAGTTGGAATCAGTTACATGCTATCATCACCTGATTTTCCTATTACAATAGAAAATTTATTTATTTTTTCCTTTCTTATAAGTGGGATCTTCAAAACGAGAAGGTGTTCCAGCACATGTCAATCTGTCTGCATCATCAATGCTGATGATTGCAATGCAGTACACATCAAACCCAGGTATGTGTAAACAGGCAACATAGTATCATTCATTTTGAAACTATCAGTCAGGAGGTATTGTCAAATGCAAATAGAAAAGTTTTCATTATGAGAAAAAAAGTGTTGTTATCCAGCATGGGATGAAAAATTATTTTTGTTAGTCAAAACTCAGATTTCTGAACATCATGCTGGAAATAATCATTGTGTAGATAAGAGATCTCTTTGTCATGACGAATTTGGCCCAGGATTGGAGACTTTGATCTACTCATGTTTGACATCAGAATATAGTGCTGATAAATATAATGTCAGTGTTGTAGAGAAGTACCACTTACCTTGACTACAGACTAACTGTCTTATGCTGTGATTCAAATATCACTCAATTCACAACTGGTACTATCTTTGTAAAGAAGACAGGTAATGCTATCTGCAGGCTTAATGGGACTATGATGAATTTCAATGTAATTATGAGTATCTAAACAAAAGTGGAGCAGTTCCTGTGAAACATTGGGATCACATAACCAAATCAAAACAATATTTAACCCCCAGTGAGCAGTTACATTGCATGATCATCAGCTGTCAACTATCTCCTGTCTTATGTGGATGGGTAAATGGTGTGTGTGTGTGGAGGAACTCCATACTGCATTGTGTGAGGAGTGCCACATTATCCTAATGTGCTTCAGATGGGTAAATAAAAGCAGAACACCATTTTTAAAAGCTGCTTGCAGAAGTCAGGTTTTTTTCATTAAATATTCTCTTTGTTTTTTCTGATTTCTGTGTTCAAACCATCAGAGGAAAATGTTGCCCTGTGGTTTTTGGGAACTCAGACATGTAAAGTAGTTCACTTGGCTCTCATATTTGTTTGATACAGAGTGGCTTCTATAGCCTTTGGTATTTGTGGGAATAATATATTGTTACATGTGACTTCCATTGTTGCCTTAAGATGGATGACAAGATTCCCATTTGCACTGTCACAGAAGGACAAAGTTTTAGTGAATCAGCAGGTGTTTTTCAACTAGATGTGTTTGAAAGAGATCTCTCTTGCTGTGCAAAAAGCTGTACCCTCATGGTAATCATCTTCTTGTATTTCTTGACAGAAAGAAGCTACTAATATTCAGTCTCTTATATTTTGTGATGATTCTCAGGGCACTGATTCTTTAGCAAGCGTTTTCAAATAAAAATATTTGAATGAGGCATAGAGTTTTGGATGGACAAAGCAAAGCCAATCAACTGATTATGTCACTTTTGTAACCTGTGTTCATATTAAGTCTTTACTGTCTTTTCTCTCTCAGTGTATCACTGCCAATTATTGGAATGCCTCATGAAATATAAGCAAGAAGTATGGAAAGTAAGTTTATGATCATATATGCTTTGTGGAAATGACTGTGCTTGGGTAGTAATAAAAACCAGATGGCCTGAAAATTGGACTGACTGTATGCCAAGAAGTTGTAAATGATCTTTATATCCAATCCTCCCTCTAGATTATGGAGAGGAAGGTCCCTCTAATTTTTAGTTTACAGAGGCAATTCTATGTTTTATAGAACAGAGCTCTGTTTCCTGAGTACTGTGTGGTTGTGGCTCCAATGAGCAGAAATTTTAATAATGAGCAGGCTTCTCAGTTCATGTTGGACTGGAATTTTATGAGAACTATTTGTAGTGCTACTGTCTGAATCTGCTCTGAATCTGGTTTTTATCTGTATTTCGCCTCTTTGCTCCATGGCTAGACAGAGAATTCATTTTGCTCTGTTATTGCACTGTGGGGTGGGTGGTTGCTGTTGCATGCTCTGATCAAACTTAGAAGCTTTGAAGTTGCTCATCTAATGTGTCTCCAAGAGCAAGTACAAAGGAAGTTTCTTAGGGCATGAAATGTATTAATTTTGTGTCTTCAGCTATCTTTGGACAGAAGTACAGTATATTGAATTGAGTTTTTTTACCTTGCAAAAATAAACATTTTGTGTATGTCTTTCCTTAGGATTTGTTATATGTAATAGCCTATGGACCATCTCAAGTTAAACCCCCAGCAGTACAAATGTTATTTCACTATTGGCCCAATTTGAAGCCCCCTGGGGCTATCAGTGAGTACAGAGGACTGCAGTACACAGGTCAGTGCAGCTTGTTTGATATAGGCCAAAATAAATAAATGGCGTGAAGTGTTAAAGTCACATTTTTACAGTTCTGTGATGTATTTTGACTATTTTTTTGATAAAATGTACTTTCATAACAATATGCAATATCCATTTATCTGCATTTTCCAAAGATGTTATGAAAAATAAAAACTCATATCATGGCTAGTAAATATGTTGCCTTACTCACAATATTAACTAAACCTGAACAGGAGGAGAAGTAAATATCGTGTTTGTAACAAATAGTCTGTGAAACTGCTGCCTGGACCTCCCAACAGTTCTGGTTTATGTTCCTTTCAGTTATTGCTTTGGTTGCTTTTTTTGTGCCAGCTGCTAACACTGCTGCTGTTGCTAAGAATTCTTATCTGGCTGTTACTGTCAAAAAAAAGCCAGGTGATGTCAGGTGCAGTTAGTATAATGGATAAATTCTCAAGGTTGATTACAGGATGAAAATGGGGGACAAAGTCAGGAATGCAGCTGGAGTAGATGGATGGTACAAAGTTCTCTGTCTGCAGACTCTCCAGAGATACTGGTGGGACAGTGCTGCTACAGGGACAACTGTCCAGCAGCAGCTAATGACTTGCTTTTCCTGCTTGTCTGTCTCAACTTGTTTCAAATAATCTCTTTCATATGGCATATGTTTTGTTCACTTTTAAAATTACTGGACCAGAATGTGATATTTTACACTATGAAAGTGAAGGGTTGGAAGAAACCTTAGAAGACCCCCTAGACCAAATCATGTGTAACCTAAAGGTTCCCAGTAGATGTTTGTCTGATCTGTTCTAAAGCCTTCCATTGAAGGGTTGATAAGTTTTCTTGACTATTTAGAAAAAAATTAATTCTTCATGTACTGCTCTGGTTCACTTCCTCAATGCAAGCAGGTCCGTAAACTAACCACGATAATATTCTTTTTGAACTGTTACTAGCACTGAATGGACTGGCTTTTTTTCCTTATATGTAAGGTTTTTGCTAATATAGCCAAGAATGGGATGAGTATTATCTGCAGTTGTATGACATTTTGACCCGAGGGCATCTTGTAGAGCATCCAAGTGATGCCATTTGAGCATCCCTTTGTTGTTTACTTCCTGTCATTACACAGCTAAGACTCCTCCTGTCACTGGACTAGTTTTCCTTGGTCATAGCTGTGTTTTCATTTTGCCTGGGAATGTAACTGAATTTTCTCAGCTACTCCTACCATCTTCCTCCTGGAGTGGAAGGATAGTTAATTATTTCAAGATGCTGATGAGATCAAGAAGAGTCTGCAACAGGAATGTCTGTGCCTTACTTTTTCCATTTTCTCGCTGAATCTATGGTTCATTTAATTATATTGTAAATAAGTCAGACGGCCTGTGTGTTCAAGGTTATTTATTGTAATTATTAATAATTATTGTAATTATTCCTGAGGAAGGCTATTTGTATCATACTCATATTTGTATAGTACTTAGTACAAGAGGATCTTGTTCTCAATTGAGACCACTAGACACAAAGAATATAAATATCTCTTCTCATTTATTAATCAGCCACGTTTTGGTTTTGCAGCCTGGAATCCTATTCATTGCCAGCACATTGAATGCCACAACGCCATTAACAAACCAGCTGTGAAGGTACTGCTGTTACTGTTGGGGCCAAGCCCAGCTGTCTGGGGCAGGGGAGGTTGTACTTCCACCCAGCCATGTGCTGTGGTGGTGTGCAGGTGACCAAAAGCAGGTGCCATGGGAGCAGCAAAGCCTGTTGAGACCAAGGGGGCCACACCTTTTTGAATATGTTCTTTAGCTGCAAGATGAGGTTTTTCCTGCAACTACTGTGGGAAATATTGAAATTAAACATGGCCATGGTTGTAGAGCACTTTATAAAATTGTAAGCTGGCTCCTGGCTAATCCATGTAAATATTTTCCTGAACACATATATGTGTATAAATATGTGCACAAATATTACTGTATGCAGGAAATATTATTTCAGTTATGTAGGTACATGTTTACCTTGTTATCTTGATTGAGCTCATACAATGCACCTACTCTGGTTTTGATCCTTTGCTTGGAATGTGTCCTAAAGCAAATAGCAATAAAGCTTTACTTACCTTTTCTGCAGCCCTCTTTGAGGGAGGTAAATTGTATCTTTACTGTTTACATGCATAGTAAAAATGAAAAAGGTTTGATCAGGCTCACAGACTAATTTGATAGCAGAGGCAAGAACAGCAACCCAAGTCCAGAGCATACTACAGTTAGGTGTAGTGATTAATTAATTTGTATCTAGTTAAATATGTAGGTAAAGCCAATTTTCCTGGCATCAATTTGTATACTAATATAATTTCTTTAGTCAAACAGTTCTTCAGTGAGCCTTTTCCAAAGTCTGGGATAGGTCATAATGATGACACTTATCTCAAAAGTCCTGCAAGGGACCACCTTCTTGCCCACTCCAATCATTATCAATGATTCCTCTCTCACAGGAAAAATGCTGAAAGGTGTTCCTACATGTTGTAATGCTCACTAGATTCAGGCTAATAACAGAATAGAGCAAAATATTTTAAAAGTAAAGTTTCAAGCTTTTCAAATTAAATACCTGGATATTTTTGAGTGATCTCTTAGCCTAATTTTGACAGAACCAGATTTGATCAGTCACTCAGAAAACGGCAGTCTGTTTTTTCTTGAATAGAAGATTTGGTTAACAAAGATGGGAAACATTCAAAGATGTATTTGTCTTTTTATATAACGTCTTGCACTCAAATGGAGTAAGAAACATTTTGATCAGAGTGGTTAAGATATAGTGTATGCATACTACTGTTGAGTGTTTCCTTAGTAGTACAAAATATTTGAACAAATGTGTATGGAACTGGCTGTTAACAGTAACTGTTTTCTGTAATTGACTCATGTGAAAGGATAAAAGCTAATGCAGGACAAAGTCTGGACCTATGTTGCCAAGGGAACTGTGAGTCTTTGTTCTGTCACTGCAGTTGTGCTCTATACTTAAAACTGTGATGACTGAAAATTAGATTTTTCTGGAAGAGGCATTTTTGAGAGAGAAAAATCTAGACCTTTCCATTACCTTGTCCTAAACAATGGATCCTCTATGTCTTTGGGGAAAAAAAAAAAGTAGCAGTGTATAGTGAATATGTGATGTGAGTATATAACAAAACATACTTGTCTTTCAGAAAGCTATGATATTGGCACTGAAATATGTCCTATTTTTTTACAGGCTCTCACATTCCTATCTTTGTTAGAAATAATTTGAGATCTTGTACGCCACATGCTGAGTATTTTCTTTCAGAATACTAAATGCTCTTAACACATATCAAAGCTGTGTTATATATTATGTCCCAGCATTAACATGTTGAACTTTTTCAGCAAGCTTCAATGGAGAGAGATGTTAATCCTTTTCCTTCTCCATGTTTCAGATGTGCATTGACCCATCCCTGTCTGTGGCTTTGGGTGATAAGCCACCTCCCCTATATCTTTGTGAAGAATGCAGCCAAAGAATTGCAGGGTAGGTAAACCAAGAACAGGAAAATGATTAATATTGTCAGACTCCGGAGTTCAGAATTTTGGCGTTTTGCTTTTTTGCAGTATGATTAGCATATAATTCATGTAGGTAAACCTATTGAAATATATGGAGCACACTGCCACTCAGTATTAATAAGGATTACAGATACTTACCCCACAGGATCAGCATTTGCACCTACCTTAAACAGAGCTTTTAATTTGAGATCTCTGAAAGAATAGATACTGTGGGATGCATTGGGTCTGATAGAGAAATCTCATTAATGAACCAGCTTATGCTTATGAAACACTTTTTGTCCTCATCTATTAGTTCTCATTTAAAACAGAACATTACACTGACAGTTCTTTTACAGAGCTTTCACTAATATTTTGTAGCATGTATTTCAGATTAGGCTCTCAGATATACCGTGAAGCAGCAGAGATCAAATAAATTGATCCAGGATTGGCCAGTACTTGGAAGGAATATGCCCTGAGATAAAATAACCTCACTTTATTTTCATATTTGGTTGTCTCTTTTACCTTTAAATTGTTACTTTGTTTTGCTTTAGTATACAAAATCTACTAATACTTACAGTCAATTACTTCAAATGGACAAGGTTACAGGTAGTTCAAAACTTAAAGGAGTGTTTTTCTCCTCAGTTTCAGACAACTTTCAATCATACTTGCTGTGGGAAAAGCAATAACATGTCACCTTAGGTTTCTAAGTCATCATTGAGTTAAAGCTGCAGGAAAAAGTAATTTAATTTGGGAGAAACATAGCTTCTAAGGACACTACAGAAAACAGTACTGGTACTTTGATTTCTTTTCTATGTTCATCTGTTATTCTTCACTATGATTTCTTAGCTGTCAGACTTTCAGAGCACATGTTCTTTTAATTTGATAAATTTAGGTCTCAAAATTAATTTTTGAAAGCCTTCAACATGGTGACCAACATCATCAAAGTGGCAATTTACAGTCAGACAACACAGCAGAGATGCAATATAAACTAGGCTGCAGTTTATAAAACTACATTTGAAAAAAGCAGTTTCAGAATAATGGCATTCCTACCACATTGATTTATCTAAATTTCCTCTGTGCAAAAATAAATCTGTGTATGCATGTATCTATTTATGTATAAAAAGAAAGCTAATTATATATACATCTTTACAGGGATCACAGTGAATGGTTGATTGATGTTCTTCTGCCACAAGGTAAGAGGTATTTTAAGGGTAGGTACAAACCTTTGTACAGCCATAATTGTACAAAGCTATGCTGATATTTGTCCATACTGTATTACTTGCACTGCTGCATTCTGTTCAGAAGTGTTAGGGGTTTTTTTATTTTAAAGTAGTTTGTACTTAATGCTTCTTAATGTCCTTAAAGTACTATGAAGAATTGCCTAATCCTCTATCTGAAATAGTATGCAGCTCTTAATGTGTGAGGAAACAGAGACAATTGAACAGATTTTCAAATCTTGAAGCATTCACAATTGGAGCTAAGTTTTTAAAAAGTATTTGTGTCCCACAGCACTGTCCAAAAAATGGGGCTAGTTCTTCCAGTAACCTGGGTCTGATTTGAAAGCTCTAAAAGCTGCTGAAAATCTATAACATGAGACTGCAAAGGATATCGGAAAAGGACGTAAAATATTTTTCAATGATCCAGTTATTGATCCAATCATTATCCTTTGGCCAGTGAGAAAACCTGATATTTTGTTAGCTACTAAGAATGCAGACAAAGTGTATAGACTAATCAGCATATTATCTAAAATAACACTTCCAGGAATAGAATGAAGACACTGCCTCTCTCTTTGCTTTGCAAACTGAAAATTCTTAAGTGGTTGAGATTGTTTTGCTCTCTGCTTTTAGTTCAAATGTTATCAGATTAAGGATGTTCTATTTGCTTAAGGAAAGCACTTCTTTTTAATCAGCCACTCAAACTTACTGAATCATATGTTGCCAGGGCTACAGATCAAATAGCTACTGCTTACAGGTTGAATCAGTAAACATTTCACTCTGAAATTATGGGCCACAGACACAGTGGGCACTTCTACATTGTTCATGGATATTCACTACTCTTTTATGCCAAGAGCTTTTACAAGCAGTTTAGACCCACCTGAGAAATGTCTCCTACAGCATGCCACAGTCGTGTGTACAAGGCGTGCTTTTACAAGTCTGTCTGAGGCACAAGCATAAGCAGAAGGTGGATGGGTTGCACAGCACACCACACTTAGTTGCACCAAGGCTGTTATTGCATTTCAAAGTAGAAATAGCCATAGGCCTAAGTGTACAGTGTCCTGACTTATGCAGGCTTATCTGGAAACACAAGTTTAGCCCAGAGGCTCCCTTGCAGGATGTCCGTTTTCCCATGGCTGCCGTAGTAAACCAGAAAGATCGTCACTCTGTGTTCATGCTTTGTATGCCTTCCCCTTACAGCTGAAATTTCTGCTATATGTCAGAAGAAGGTAAGATTCAGCTGTTTGTGTGATGGGGCATGATTCGATGTTGTGTGTAATGTCATTCCATTACTGTGCAGTGTGTTTCTCTTTGTACCATTCCAAAATTTCACAATTTATCCATGAATGCATTTATTGGTGGATGGAAATGATTCAGCAGCAGCAGGTTTCTTTTTGTTAAAATTGACAATGTTGATTTGAGTTGTGGGTTTTAGTTTAAGTGGCAATTAGTAAAGCAATCCAATTATGCAGTTGAGCTCTGTATTCTGTAGCTCTGCTTATGAAGAGGATAGAACAAGAGATGAATTTTGAATCTAAGTGTCTCATCTCCTTGAAGTCTTGGATAAATCCTAAATTGGGCAAAAATACTGTAAATTGTGTATTTTTAAACATACATAGAATGAAAACCTTCAGTGCTTGGCTCTAAAAAGATTGCTGACAAAAAGAATCTGCTTGCAGTACATACCAGCTAATGTGTTTTAATAGGAATTTAATAGCAAGGAATACAGTGTATAACATACTCTAGTTCTCATGTGGTAAAGAAAGCTTTTCTGTTAGGCTGTATTGGTAGGTGGCAGAAATTTCAGGTGCTTATTTCAAAGGCTTGTACCGTTTCCTGTTGTAAGGCAGATCCTTACATAGCATAAACTGTGGCATGGTGGCACCATTTTTTTGCGCTCCTAAGGATCTACCTGTTGCTACCTGTAACTTAAAAAGACCTTCTGAAGCATAAGTGGGTGTTAAGAGAACCACTGTAAAATTTAGAGATTGCTTCAAGTCAGGAGGTTGAAGTTGATCACTTAAATGTCAGTTTGGTGTTTCAGAAGAGAAGCAACTGACATTTAAGTCCAGGCTCAGCGTTTAGTCCTGAAGGTCAGTGATGTTTGGCATCAGGAGGTTGCAGACAGTTGCGCTTACACGGAGTGGTTTTGGGAATTACCGACACTTGAGCCAGCTCCCTAGTGCTGACTGTCATCCCTGTTTCCGGTTCCATTTCCCGATACCTGTGGCCTGCTAACCCTTTTTTATTTTCCAGAACTGCAGCTCCCACGTCAGAAGAGCTGTTGTCACGTGCTTCTCGGCGGGCTGCTGCGGCCGCCATGGCAACAGGCCCGTGCGCTACTGCAAGAGGTGCCACTCCAACCACCACAGCAGCGAGGTGGGCGCGGCCGCGGAAACACACCTGTACCAGACCTCGCCTCCCCCCATCAACACCCGCGAGTGCGGGGCAGAGGAGCTGGTGTGCACTGTGGAGGCTGTCATCAGGTAAGCCCTGTGGTACAAGCAGCTGTGAGCCCTCGGTATGTGAAGCAGGAGCGGGCTTTCGTGTCAATATTGCCTGCAGATCTTGTGCAGGTGGATTTTGGTTTCGCCGCGATAATTTGAGAGCAGACACGGAGCTTCTGCTGCTTTCGCAGAGAATGGCTCAGGTGGGAGTGTTTTCCTGATGAGGAAGTCAGCCTGGAATCCTAGGATCTGGTGTTATTTAAATGTTTCAGGAAAGCAATAACACCATATGGCTTAACATCTAGTTACTCTTCATTAGATACTTGTATCCACTGCAGGAAAGGTGCATTCACTGACCACAAGCTTGTTTTATAGCTTGCTGAAAGAAGCAGAGTTTCATGCAGAGCAGAGGGAGCATGAACTCAACCGAAGGAGACAGATGGGCCTCTCCTCTTCCCATCACTCCCTGGACAACACAGACTTTGATAATAAAGATGATGACAAGCATGACCAACGCCTCCTGAGCCAGTTTGGAATATGGTTCTTGGTAAGAAAGTCTTGCTTTCTTCACTCTTCTTGGTTGCTTCTCCTTTACTTTCTGAAGTCTGTTTTACCTCTTTTTATTTTTTTTCCTCACTTCTTGGCTTTAGTTGGAGACTTATTCTGATTTTTAAGCAAAAATTTGTCCTGTGAAGCTGTCAGACTTGGAGATTTCATAACGAGTTTGGGTGGAGCTGCTGAGTGCCTCTGAGTCTGCTACAAAGTGTATGATCGAATTACTCACTCTCAGTTTTTAAATTGACCTTGTATTTACCATTAGCTTCTGTTCACAAGTGCCCCTTGTTGAGTGCCATTATTTTAACCTGAAAAGGCAGTCGCCTCAAAGTCTCTTTTTCACCTTCCAGCTTTCAATATGACTTTCTGGAAACAGAGCTTTCTGTTTTACCTCTGAATAGGCTGGAGGATTCTTAGTGGGATGCTGTTCCTTCCTGCAGTCCACTTGATCAAGTTGTGTCAGTGTTCTAGGATGAATTTATGATGCTTGTATCCCCAACTGTCTGTTCTGTTTATGCTGGATATTAAGTTCTGAACCTTTAAGTCTGTTTCTGAGAGCAAAGGGAGGAAAGAAAAAGCACAAAGTTTGTTTGCAGACACTGCACTTGCTCCCTTGCATTCTCTCTCACAGACTGTCTTGTCTGCAGCACGGACAGTGGGAGAGAGCTTTTAGTCCTTTGCTTTTAGTTAGTTTTTAGCTAGCTGAGGCAGAGAAGTTCCCCAACTGTGGCTCTTCTTTTTCTTGGAACTGATCAGCCCTCCTCTGGACTGAAAACCCAGAAAAACACTGGGAGCTCACACCTGTGGCCACTGGGACCCAGGACAGCATTTTCCAGTGCTGCAGGGACTGAAAGAATAGGTGATCTGAGCTACACCCCAGAGCAACGACTTTCTGAATTTGCCATCTCTTCAGGACAGTGAGAGGTTTTATTGTGTAATATTATTCATTTTTTTATGCTTATGAACACTTTGCTTGTTAAATAAACAGGGGTTTTTTCCACTTTTCTCCAAGGAAATCTTTTCCCGAACCAGTTGGGTACTGCTTTCTAGAGGGACCCCTTTGGAAGTTTCCTCCCAAATTTGCCCTAAACCAGGACAGTCAGTCAGTGTACTCCGTTAACCTGGTGTGGGTTGACAGAATGAAGCCCTGCTGGTTCTACCCCCATAGCAGCTACCAGAGATTATTCCAAAACAGCAGGACTGCTGCTGGCTAGTTCATGAGCACGCCAGGCTACAGCCTGGTAGATCCTGAGAAACTGCATTTTGCTGTTCTCCTTGAGGAGAATTCTCTTGCTCAGGCTCCTTCCAATTCACCTTTCTTCTCAGGCTCTCCCTTCAGTCACCCAGTGACAGGTGGGCAAATAGCAGGACCCCTCAACTAGCTAAACAGAGCTAGGATCTCTGGATGGCAGGGTGGTAGGTGTGGAATTCCACAGTGCCAAAAAAGCTGTTCTGCAGTTTAAGGGTCTACATGAATAAACTTTATATTCTGCTGACATCTTGTGGCTTTTGTTTTTTAACATTGTTTTAGAATTAAAGACGTCTGTTATTTTTAATTTTTTTTTTAAATTGTGCCTTGTGCATCTATTTTGTATCAAATAATGTTTTATAAAGACTGAAGGTTTATATTTCCAGAAGTAGAATTGAAGTGCAAACAGAACAGGTTATGTTTCACTGTGCATGCCTCATCCCTGACAAGTCAAAGTGTACCTTTCTGTGACAGGGAGGAAGAACTCACTGTCTCCAGTCTATTCATGTGAAATCTCTTGACCTCTCTGTAGTGAGTATTGACAGAGATGACTACACAGGTTGTGAGAAATCTTGGGTTGCCATTTTCCTTCATAAAAGGACTATCTTTCACAAAAAAAAACTGGATAGGGGTCAAGAGTTCCTGCTGAAAAAGGCTGCCAGGTGATATTGCCTTTGAGTTAATGCTCAACTGAGCCAAGCACAAGGAAGCAAACACCTTAACTCGACCTGCAATGAAGTAGAAGACTGTACTATGAATTGGCAGGAGGATGGATAGCTGCCACATCTCAAGAAAAATCATGGAGGAAAAACATTTGTTAAATGGGTTCTGGTTTCTCTGGGAAGGAGAGCTGTCATTTCTTTCTCCAGATATGACATGAACACTTCTCCGTTGTTCACTTGCTGCGAGGCAGTGGTCACCAGTTTCAGGTTGCCAAGTGCTGGGAGTGCAGCTTTCACCAGGAAATGACAATGAATAGCTGATAGGTGGTTAAAGGAGCTTCTGAATTCTCCTGTCATCCATTCTTTGCTTTCGGTGCAGCAACCTGACTTGAGACTTTGTCTCCTGTCCCCAGAGGATGCCAAGAGCTTAAACATCATGTAATTAAGAGCTTAGCAGTGTGCTGGTCTGTGAATTGGAGTAGAAACTTGGTCTCAGATTTGTGACAGCTTTACAGTCCAGGTATCATTTTAGAGAGTTTGGAGAAGGGGAGAAGGATGTTGATCATTATGTGGGAATTTCTGAGGACTTAAAACTCATATTCATACCGCAGATGAGGACAAAAATTCAAGATTGGAATCTTTTTTCAAAGCAGAGATCACTTATTATATTAGGTCAGCATTTTCTTTCAGAATTTTTGAAGTTCTTGATTTGACCTGTCTTTTTATCTGCTATGTGTGTGTGTATATATATCATGTATTTTACTCAGTATTACTGTACCTTCTGAAATTAAAAGTAGTTTTAAATTTCAAACCAAAAAGTTTGTCAAAGCACTCTATACTGATTTTTTTCAGTGCTGAAAGTAAACAAAAAAATTCAGTGCCCGGGGTTTTTTCCCTTTTATTGTTATTTTCTGGTTATGAAATTTTTTGTCAATTGTCCTGTACCAGCCTCTCCTTAAAACTGATCGTCTCATTTGTCTCTATGTAATCTGCATCCTCATAACTCTGAGAATATGCAAAATAAAGCAGACAAAAAAATTTCCTACCTTTAATTCTAGAATGAAAGTTGGTTTGTGTTTCTCTCTTTCAGGTGAGCCTTTGCACTCCCAGTGAGAATACACCCACAGAGAGTTTAGCAAGGCTGGTTAGCATGGTGTTCCAGTGGTTTCACTCTACAGCTTACATGATGGATGATGAAGTTGGTAGCCTGGTAGAAAAGCTGAAGCCCCAGTTTGTTACTAAGTGGTTGAAGACTGTTTGTGATGTCCGGTTTGATGTCATGGTTATGTGCCTCCTTCCTAAGCCAATGGAGTTTGCCAGGGTAAGAATGATTTATCTGAAGGCTCCCTTATTTGCTACAAAGATTAAGGTCTAAAGTAAAATCACTTTTTCTTTCCCAGCTCTGACAAGACAAAGAAATCTCAGTGGTAGAGGGAGCAGTGGAATTCAGGAATTTTTCCTCTTCATAGCATTTTTAGTTTTACTATGTTAGAAAGTAGGCATTATTTACACCAATGTCAAGGCAGGTTGGAAGAATATTATAGGTACTGAAAGATACTGTGCACTTTTGATAGCTGAACGTTTTCATTATGCTGCTGAAGTACCCAAACTTGTCTTTGCTAAAAGGTATCATTTGCCTACTCCCAGATATAAGCCTGTTCTTAAGTGATATTTCTTTGCTCTTTTCATACTTCATCTCTGCTGCTGTGAATTAAGATTTATGAAATCAAACAGTTGTAACTGAAGGGAACTCTGGGAATACTGATGCTAATTTCAGAGGCCTAATTTGAGTGACTCAATCAAGATCACAGTCTGATGTGATTTGCTTGTTGCTGATGGAGAGAGAGAGATATACCTGGAAGGTTATCCAGGGTGCCAAGTACAACCATTGGTGCAGACTCTTCTAGAAAGAGTCATTCTTTCTGTCAATTAATTATGAACTAGAACTCACCACTTAGTCATGCTTTTTAAAGACTCTCTTTTTAAATGTCCAGAGGACATGTTGGACTTGTTTCCTAAAATTAAGAGGCTAGATTTGGAAGGCCATAAAGACCTTGTGTGATGTGTTACATCATCAGACATGAGCTGTACCTCTATGGTTTTTCATGACATAATGTATGGGATTTGTTGTACACATGTAGACCAGCCTGGATGTGTGTTTTACTCTGAACCATTGCTGTAAGGTGCACCTGGCTGTGGGAGGATTGAGGTCAGCTGAGGCAATTGGAGAGGTGGATGGATGCTTCAAATGTAAGAAACCGAACAAAAGAGACCATGGCTTTGAGGTTAAGGGGGAAAGGAAGAACTGAACCTCATACTGTAATCTCTTACAGATATTTTTTTCTTGGCTCCAACCCCTCTTTTGAATTTTGTTACCCCCTACTGCAATACTTAAGACTAGACCAAAAACTTGCCAGATTTGCATGGCTTCACTAGAACATGAAGACAAATAGCCATGAAATTAGCTGTGATAAATGAAGGAAAAATAGTTTGCTGGCTGAGATTACCAGTAATTGCTGCCAAAACAGCAGGCATCTCTGGAGCCATTAGTCAGGAACAGCAGATGTGAGCCGAGGTCAGTTAGAATAATTAATCTCTATATGCCAATTAGTTATGTACTTAGAAGCATATTTTTTTGCTTCCATCGCTTAGAACCTTTCTTCAAAAAACCCTAAACAAACACCCATGAAAGAACACCTTGTACAGACCAAGTTTTTCAAATAAAGACCCAGCACTGTAACAAGTTGTTCAGAGCAAAAAATTGATGGTGCAAGTTTGACCAAATAAATCTGTGCCTTTTTGAGAACTATAAATAATAATATACTGAATCATGGCCGGGAAGTGAGCAAACTTTATGTTTTGGACAATGCTTTTGTGTACTGTCAGTCAAATGAAAGAGGTAAAAACAATGCAGCTCCATGGCTGAATTCTAAATTATGCCTTGAAGGTATTAATGATCACCTCCAAAAATTTCCTGGTTGCAACACACTGAACAAATTTGTGATACTGAGCATGTTACAGGGACTAGAAATGTTGTTGATCAGTATAATTCTTGGGAATACCCACAGGTTGGTGGATACTGGGACAAATCGTGCAGTGCTGTAACCCAGTTAAAAGAAGGGCTGAATCGAATCCTTTGCTTGATTCCATACAATGTGATAAACCAGTCAGTGTGGGAGTGTATCATGCCAGAATGGTTGGAAGCTATAAGGACAGAAGTGCCCGATAACCAACTGAAAGAGTTTCGGGAAGTGCTGAGGTATGTAGCATATGTTGGAATCATTCTGGCTTTGCATATGTTTGTTTGAGGGTTTTAGCATTGTAAGGTGGTGAAAACTAATAAAAATGCCTGTGTGTGCAATGGACAGTAATGAGTGAACTCTGGATTTGTTTTTATACCATATGTTTAAACTAAAGGACTTAAGCTTTGGGGAAGTTTCCTTTTATTGCTCCTGGTATCTTTGCCTACTACATGGATGCTTCTTTGGTGTGAGCAAGGCACATCTTTAGTGTGCTTCCTGCAGTTGGAAGGACCATCTCTCTCCTCCTGTCCAGCTGATGAGAAATGGCAGTGATTAATACAGCTGGCATTGATGTTTTTGTTTAGCTAGTATCTTTCCCTATTGAGCAAATAAAACACCAGAATAAGAATGGTGATGGAGTTATAATTTTATGTCTGGTTTCTGACTTTGACATTGGCTTTTAACTGATAAAAGGACTCTGAAACTGACTGTAAGTTCATATTTGTAGGTGTTGCTGTAAATGCAAATGTGGAATAATGGACTAATGAGATGAGAAATTTTCCAACTTTTGCATTGGATGTTGGAAAAGATATTGCTGTCAAATGAAACTGGGCATATGTGATGGCAATTCTTAAGGTGCCTCACCAAATTCAGAGATGGCCTTTCATAATCAGGACAGGTGGTATCAGCAGCCTAGCTCAGCTCCTGTGGAGGGTGAGGCTGCAAATAAGATTAGCTTTCTACCAGTTTGCTGTTCTGTCTCACACAGTGTGTGCCATGCTAACTCAGTGATGCTACATTTTTGTTCTGTTTTTCAGCAAAATGTTTGACACAGAGCTTTGTCCTCTCCCTTTCTCCTTGGAGGAGATGTTTGGCTTTATTAGCTGTCGATTCACAGGGTATCCATCCTCTGTGCAAGAGCAGGCGTTGCTTTGGCTGCATGTAAGTGCCCTTGCTTGACAAGTCGTGCAGAAATGACAGCTGATAATTTTGAAAAAGAAACTGCTTTTCCAAAGCGGATGCACCCCTTCTGCCCTTTGCCTAGCTCCAAAAAGAATGGTTGGTAGACAGACCCTGAGTGTTGCTAACCCATCATGAGCAATAGCATAGTTGGCGAGGTGGGGATCAGTCAAAGGTTGCACTCAGTAATCTTGGAGATCTTTTCTTACCTAAATGATTTTGTGATTCTTCAATAAATGGAAGCCTGGGAATTTCTTTAACCTTTGTCAATTGAATCTTGAGGACCATTCAGTTGGGTGAATTTTTTACAGCATTACTTTTTAGTCTCCACAGAAATTGGTCTGTATATTCCAAAATTATTTCCAGACTCCAGAGACAGCTGTAGTTGTTCCTGCATATGAAGAGCTGGATTAGACTAGCTCTGTACCCACCAAGCTTTCTGCTGCTCTGGCCCTTTTTGTGCTATATTTTCCCACAAAACTGGCATTCACCCAATGTTCATATTAAAAGCTGCAGGGATAATCATGTCAGCTGAGGGCAATGAATTCAAAAAGGATATAAATTTTTCCACAGTGCCTCAGAATAATACCTGTACTTTTCATTATTGCTTCTTTTCTGCTGAGGGTTATTTTAATTGAGCCTCTGCAAGCACCAATTTACCTGACTGTAATTTCAATTTTCAGGTATACAGAGTTTTCAAGTAAAGCATGATTTTTTTAGATTTTTTCTTGAATTAATAACACTTAATGACAAGTACAAATGAGCTTATATTTATCTGAGTGTTGGGGGCATAATAGATTGTGAATGTTCTCTAAGTGATGTACAATTAACAATCCTGTCACTATGTTGGCACCTGTAGGCTACCATTCTGACCAGATCCTTAGAATGAAAAAAGGAATTCAGTTTTAAGGAATACTAGGTAAATAAATAGTTATTAATTCAAGTATTGGTAATACTACTGCTTTACAGAAATATTTTTGTGGAATAACCTCACATCCCTGTGTGTTTGTGCATAAAACACTTCTTAAGGTGCACCTAGTGGATGCCAACCAATATTTAAAAATGCCTGTTTTATTTTGCCCTGATTCTAACAGAAATCTAAGCTTGCACCTCACCTCATTGATCCCAAAATTAAATGCACGGAACTTGCTGAACTGAATTACATGTTACATATATGTTACATATGTTACGAAAATACATATAATGTAGCTGGTGTTTGTGATCCAACTTGCAACTTATGCTTTCTTATTTATTGTCTTTCCTCAGGTGTTGTCTGAACTAGACATTGTTGTTCCTCTTCAATTACTAATCAGCATGTTTTCTGATGGAGTTAATTCTGTAAAAGAATTAGCAAATCAAAGAAAATCAAGAGTCAGTGAACTGGCAGGAAATCTTGCAGCTCGAAGGGTAACTGTTATTTATCCTGCTTATTTTTTTTGCTTATAATGGTCTTCCTAATAGAGTGCACATGAAGAATTAAAAATCGACTTTCATTATGGCAACATTTGATTGAAAACACTATACATTTTGAAAGTGAAAGAAAATTGGCATGACTTCAGTTGATATCACCCTATCATATAAAAGTGTAAAGATAATACAGGTAGGAACTTGTTATCTTTTCCAACCTTTTTTAGTCTTTGCACCTTCTATTGATAACAGTCAGGGAGAAATTGTTATGGACAGCTGGTCATCCAGAATGACCTTTTGTATTCTGATATGAATTTGGTGTGCCTGGGTATGTTTTGAAAGGGTGAGAGAACAGAATTCATTTCTGGTTCTCTGCATTTTTTGTCCCAAACACAAGAGATGCAGAATTTGATCTAAAGTTCTCTGTCAAAGACATATGGTCTAGAAGAGAGCATGTACAAATCTGTAGGCACTACACATACTTGGTCTGATGTGACTTAACTTCCTAGTTTGGATGAAGTGCTTCAAGGACACCAGGAACAAGGTTGCTTGAAAGACCTGATTCTTTAGATATAAGGAACTACAGCATCTAGACAGTTGATGATTCCTTACATGTGGTCTTCTGGTCTTCTGATGTAGCTGTGCAGAGAGCTCTGCCACACCTAGCCCATGATCACTTCTAAAGTAAGCAGAAGAAATGGACAAACTTACTGTCTGTTCTTTCAGACCATACCTGGCCTGAAAACAGACCTCATGCGTCATCTAAGTGTGTCTCTTCCTGCAAAGCCTAGAAGTTCTCAGGTGCTTTAGATGCCTTGCTATGGTGTGGGCATAAATCAGTGCAGACATACACACTTTATTGCCATTATGTCAAATTCATTTCCAGCTACCTGTATCCTTGGTACAGCCTTAGTTAACAAAGTTCTCTTGAGGTGGACTCCTTTATTAGCCTCCTGCTATGAAAGTCAGTGTTCATGGATTATGGAGCAGATTGTTGTAACCTGATGGCTGCTTTACTGCCTGCACCAGTTTTCAGTTTGGTTTTTGATATTGAAATTCTCCTTAGTAGGAATAACATAATGGATGTCAGCCACTTAGCTTAAGAGAATGTATACATCCAGGTAGAATATGGTTCCTCTCCTGCCATTGTATCTTATCGTTCAGTGGTGTTAAGGGACACCTGTATATTTTGCAAAAAAAGCTACAGAAGGGAGTGGCAAGGCTGTCAGAGTTCTTGCTATTTTTGGCATTTTCATATAGAATGAGATTGCTTAAATGCCTAACAGTCATTTGAACGTGTTGATTTTTTTATGTTTTCAGGTAAGCGTTGCTTCTGACCCTGGGCGCAGAGTTCAGCACAACATGCTGAGTCCTTTCCCAAGCCCCTTCCAGAGCCCATTTCGGAGTCCAATACGTAGTCCTTTTCACAGCCCTTTCAAGAATTTTGGACATCCTAGTGAAAAAACAATTGATTTTGAGTGTGAAGATGAGGAAATGAATCTTAATTGCTTCATTCTGATGTTTGATCTAATCCTGAAGCAGGTACTTGCAGAAGCAAAACATCCACATGCAAGGAACACTGAAGTTCTGTAGTCACTTTTGGCTCTCCTGTATTGATTCTCTGCTTAGGGCCTGGTATTGATTCTTTTGATCCTGTATTGATTCTCTTTCTGCTAAGGGCCTGGCATGAAGTGTAAGGCATTTAAATCCCAGTACAGCTGTCATCAATCTTTATAGAAATTATAGGTTCATGTTCAAAGAAGTTAGGTACCTCCACATTCAGGTTAGATACTAACCTGACACTAGTGAAAAAAACCTTCCCTTGGAGTTTTGTTTATTTTTACAGACTGGAGGCAGAGATTTGTTGATAAGCTTAGGTTAGATACTTAATTTTTGGATAGCTAAGTTTCTACATTGTGAATCCAAGGACAAGTGTTTTGGATGACAGTCTCCAGGTAAAATTAATGGATTCTGCGCTTGAAGTTGTTGATTTACTCTAGCTGTTTGCTTGGGCCTCAACACCAGTAGCTATTTAAAATTCTGAGTTACAGTTTATCTCAGATTCTTCCCAGTACTGTAATATAAAACAACAAGAAACACAGGAAGAGGCAGTTTGTACTCTGCCTTTTAAATGAGTAACAAATCCTTACTCTTTTCACTTTCTTTCAGATGGAACTCCAGGATGATGGTGTCACTTTGGGTTTAGAGAACAGCATCTCAAAAGATATAATATCCATCATAAACAATGTGTTTCAGGCACCCTGGGGTGGCTCTCACACCTGTCAGAAAGATGAAAAAGCAGTTGAATGTGGTCTGTGCCAGTCCAGCATTCTGTGTTACCAGCTGGGTTTTGAGCTGCTGGAACAGCTTGCTCCAAAGGAAGAAATCAGGCTTGTGGTAAGTAGAGCAGGAAAGGGGTCTGTATTATTTGTCTTCTGAAAATCCCTTCACTATTCTCATTCCATTGTGCTCAAGGGAGCAAAGCTGCACAGACTTTTGGCATGAAGGATTCAGGAGGTTAAAGCAAAATGCCATTGAACTGTAAAGTTTCCTAAGTGTGAATTGATTCAAAGAGCCCACGGTTCATCCACCATGAACTTTTCCCCCATGAACACTGAAGTGCTATTTCACTTTGGAAGTGCATCACTCCAATTCTACTGTCTCTCAAATAAAATGAGAAGTGTTAATACTTCTCTTTTGTTAAGAGTGAAGAGTGGATACATTGAAATGATTAATGATTTTGAGTGAATCAGTTGTCAAGTAAGCAAGCCTTAGTTGGAGCTTGACTGTTTGAAATGCTGAGCATTGTGGGAAAACTGAATTTACTTCAGGTTGAGTATCCAACTTTATCAGACCCAGATATGTACTCTCCAGTCACTAGTCACCATTAAAGTTCTCTGTAGTTTTGCAGGAGAATTGGAGCATTTCCTGTGGTGGTGGTCTGATGAATTTATTTTAAGTTGGATGTTCCTTAGATGCAACCGTTTCATCTGGTAGTTGAGAAGGCGGCATCATTCCACTTATTCTGATGCTCATTTGCTGTGGCATGTTAGTAGCAAATTTTTGTTAGCTTTTTTTTTTCCAGTGGAGGGAATAATGATGCCCTTTTATGTGTCAAATTTTCAGAATTTTATTAAATGTGTATGCTAGAAGTAGGTATTTTGCTCATGGTATTCAATAACTTGTGCTACAAAAATCATCTCATGCCCCTCCAGTACGGATTCTCATCTCAACTGAGAATTAGTGAGTAGTGCAATCTCTTGGGCGCTGGGACCCTTCTAGAATTCACCCTGAAATTTACAACATAAATGTCACAACAGGAGCCTTTAATCCTGAGCTCCTTGCCACAGGCAGAAGTAACTACAGCCTGGAGTTCACATTTTTCAATGTGAAAGTGGTTGGGGTAGGTCCTGCCCCTCAGCCTGTAACTCCACAGTAGTGCAGGAAACACCCTGTTCCTGTCTCTTACTCCTTTCAGGCAAGGATGAAAAACTCGGTGAAGTATTGCCCCTTTGTTTCAATCTGCCTCAGCTCCAATATGGGTATACAGTTTCTGTTAAATCAGTGTCTGAAACACACTGTTTTTGTCAGTATGCATTTGCTGAGGCAAAATATTGGCTATGCAGCTGATTTGAGTGCCCAAATGTACATGAAACTAAACTGCCTCATTTGAGCTCAGTTTGTAACACCAAATGTAGCTTAGACAGCAGGATATGGCCTCATGTATGTAGAAACATCAAGAAATTAATTTAACTTATTATATTCTTAAAGGAGCCCACAGATAACCTCGAGGATAGTCTTCTGTATACTAGACCTGAGTTTATTATAGGAACTGAAGGAGAAGATGAATTCAAATCAGCACCAAAGCATGGAGAAAACCCAGGACATCACACAGAGACCACAGAAAATGCTGGTAGGTAGAGGCTGAAAAGGTTATTGCAGTAAAGCTTTAAAAGAAGTGCTTATACTCATATACAGTATGAGTTTCTGAAGCAGTCTTAAGTCCAACAGTGCACAGTCACTTTTTTATCATGTGTTTAATTCTTTGTTAATTGAATAGGCTGTAAATAAGTTAATAGCAAGTGTGACTGTCTCCCAAAGGTGTTAAAAGAAGTCTTGGCTTTTTGAACATATAAAGTAGCAAAAACATTAGATGCCACATTCCATGCTATTCTAACTTTACTGCCTGTAGTGTTGTTGTGCCAAAATTAATATTTCTCTCATCACCTTAACATTCTTTAGTTTCATTTTGAATTCATACATAAAAGAATTTTAAGATTGTCTGTAACTTACATTTTTGACAGCAATAAAGAATGACACAGAAAGAAAGTTTTGTTACCAGCAACTTCCAGTTACCTTGAAGCTCATATACACTATATTGCAGGTAACATTGATTACTTGTTAGTTTAGTTTGTATTGTTGGCAAAGTGGTCATTGTGTTGAGAGAGGATCATCTGTTCACACAGGAAATGTCAAGGTTTGAAGAACCAGACATTCTTTTTAACATGCTGAATTGTCTGAAGATCCTGTGTCTTCATGGGGAATGCCTGTATATAGCAAGAAAAGACCATCCGCAATTTCTTGCCTATATTCAAGATCACATGTTGATTTCAAGGTGGGGTTTTATTGCACATTTTATCTTCATACTTCATTGGTTCTCCAGGTATACACTTGCTGTTAGTGTCAAAGAATTTGCAGGTTTACTATGGAGAATTAACAAGAGTTGTAGAGAAGTGTGGAAAGATTAAGAAACCTGCATACAGTTATTCCACAGGCTAATTAACATGTAAATGAAATCAAGGTAATCCTTCACTGTCCATCATGGCTACTCCATTGTGAAACTCCTCTTTTGCAGTGAGTAAGAGACTCTCATATTCAATAGTACCATTACCTGAGACTGGTGTAACTTCCCAGACTCTACAAAATAGAATAAAGGATGTTGTGGAGGCAGAGTGTATAAACGTAGTTTATAGGGCCTTAGCATTAAAGCTGAGAGAACAATAGTATTTCACCTTATTTTTATGAGGGACAGGAAGTTTGTTCACTTAGAGTGAATTGGGTTGAAATCTGTGCATTTTAAGATTCTCTTTGGAGAAAGAGACTTTTGCAGAAAACTAGCTGAGAAAACATCATATGATCTTCTTGAAACAGTATTTGTCAGCACTTAACAGCTGCTCTGTATCAATTTCACTGAGCATCTCCCAAGACTTAGGGTTTTAGCCGCCTAGAGAATCTGTCCTGAATCTAAATACCAGCATGATTTGTTTCCAAGAAAGTTCATGTGGCTTATGTGGTGTAGCTGGGTTTTCAGTGAGAGCAGGGCTAATCAGTTCCAAGAAAAGGAAAAGTCTGGGGAGCTTCTCTGCCTCAGCTAGCTAAATAACTAAAAGCAAAGGAGATTTCTCTCCTCCTGTCCGTGCTGCAGACAGCACGGTCTATGAGAAGGAAAGATGAAGTTCTTATCTCTATGTTTTGAATTCAACCACCTCAGATATTCCACCACTTCTCCTTCTGCCTCCCTTCCCTCTCAGATGTAGTTTTAAAGGTGCAAAACTTTTTTGTGGGCTAAACAGATGAACAGGGATACAATTCATCATCATAAAGTCACCCCAGGACACTGTTTTCTACTCTGTTTTTACTACAATCCACTCTGTAGTATTCCCATAAATGCCCAACATGACTCATAAAGATTTTCATGGAATGTTCTTTACTTTTAGAAGAAGGGATATCAAGGGAATGTCTTTATAAGCAGGCTTGCTCTCTTTTGTCTTGCCAGCCTGTGGGGAGTTGTGAAGTCTGAGTTCTCTCAGCTTTCTTCCCTGGCAGTCCCACTTCTTCTTCATGCACTTTCACTTCCTCATGGAGCTGACATTTTCTGGACAATCATAAACAGCAATTTCAACAGTAAAGACTGGAAGATGAGGTTTGAAGCAGGTAGGCCTGAGAAATGTACTCTATTTTCTTCGTGTTTCTTCTCTGAAGAAGTAGAGCTTTCTCTGCAGTAACTGAGGAGACACATAATAGATGATGATCTTTTTGCTGCTTGGAGAGTTTTGGAGATAGTTTGGTACTATGGCACAACAGTGGTGCAGTAAAATAGAGGAGAAGATGAGACATATTGGATAATAAAAATCAAAATTACAATAAAAATCGGAATTACAACTCTTTCTAGCTATTTTTCATTGTTAATTTCTCAGCTGTGAATATTTCCAGGAAATGTGTATTAATCAGTACATAAACCATTGCCTAAATGAATATGCCTCTTGTCTTGCTGTTACAGTTGAGAAAGTGGCTGTGTTGTGCAGATTTTTGGATATTCACTCTGTGACAAAAAACCACCTACTGAAGTACTCTTTGGCTCATGCATTCTGCTGTTTCCTGACTGCTGTGGAAGATGTCAACCCAGCAGTGGCTACAAGAGCTGGACTGTTACTTGACACCATAAAGAGGCCAGCTTTACAGGTGAGTGCCCTGCATGGGAAAAAATACATTCCAGTGGGAAAATGGCTTTTCACCTGGAGTTCAGATGTACAACATCACAGTCACTGCTAAAACCTCTTTAGGCAAGAATTACTGGTCTTGGTGCTTTGACATATGCACAGAATAGCCAAGGGAAATGATACTGCCCTACCCCCAGCTTAGAAGCATAGAACCATTTACACTGAAAAAATAATTTTTAAGATTAAGTCCAACCATAAATGCTTTAATGATTGCAGTGGATTACTATTGTGTTTGAACTGCTGTTGTATAAAACTGTAAATGTTTTGTTATTATTTGAAAAGAAGTTGATATTTTTCAATTTAAAAAATACATTCCTAAGTCTTACAAGACCCTGCTGAGCTCACAATGAGAAGATATATTTGAGAACAACCAAACATGGTCTTGATCTTTTCAAGATTTACTTAGTCATGTAATTTTATGAATGTGAGAGAGCCTGCCAGTCAGGATTCACATGATTAAATCTAAACAGATATGTAAGCAAGAAAAGCAAGATAAAAAAACCCCAAACTCATAGAACAATTCAGTACTAGTTCTTTGAAGAATAGAATAAATATGTATTTTAAAGAGTTCAGGGTTATTACCTACAAAAAGCTGTTAATATTTGCTAGTTTAACTCCATTTGGTACCTTTTCAAAATAGTTTCCTGAGAACTTGAGTTCAATGACACTGTTACTGAACTTGGGTTCAATGAGATCAGTATACTTCACTTTCATATTCAATATGTGGGCTTTCTTCTCAAACTTTGATCTTGACACTAGAGACAAAATTCTAGTGCAGATAATGGACAGAAGAATTTGGAGGCAAAGTGTCTCTGCTACAATGTAGTCTTTTTTCCCTTGTTTAGCCTTGGTGATTCATTCTTTTTGTAATTAAGGGCTTGATTTAGTTACCTAAATGTAAGGTTTTTCTCAGATGGGGAGTGTGAGCAAAGTACTTCGATACTGTGTACCAAATATGCAGTAGGATAGAACTTTGCCTGTACCTTTGTATTACTCAAAATAGAAAATTCTACATTCAAAATATGATGCTTATTTGTCTTTACTGGCCTTACTTTCCCCCTGATTTCAGTAGCATTAGTTCTGATTTAAAGGACTTGGTAGAAAAAAGGAGCTAAACCATGATCCTCCACTAACTGACAGGAGCAGTTGTGAGCTTTGACTTCCCTTTGCTTTAAAAAAATCCTTAAAAGATCTTGTGTCTTAGTTATGTGTTGTTTTCTTTGTTTCCCTCTAGGGTCTCTGCCTCTGCCTTGATTTCCAGTTTGACACAGTTGTCAAGGATAGACCCACAATTCTTAGTAAGCTTTTGCTACTTCATTTTCTAAAGGCAGATATCCCAGCTTTGAGCTGGGAATTCTTTGTGAATCGCTTTGAGACCCTGTCTTTGGAGGCACAGCTTCATCTGGACTGCAACAAAGAATTTCCTTTCCCAACAAGTAAGCAGAATTCAAATCAATCTGATCCCTTTTTATCAGCTTCTGGAATTTTAGCTGCCAGCAAGAGTCTGAGAGAGTTGCAGGTCTCACATGTATAAATTCTCTGATATTAAGTAATCTTTCAGTTCAAAATAAAATAAATTGAATTAAGCATTTTTTACTTCCTGAATACAGATTAGGCTGTATTCTGTTGCACCTTTGGGTGTGGTGTTTTGCTCTCACTAGGATGTAATTACCAGCCTTGGCTGGATTGTGATCTGGTTCTATGATCACTTACAACCTGCATTAACCCACTTGTTCCACTGTAGAAGTTCTAATGCTGTCAGATTTGCCATTCTCCACATCCCAGATCATGACCAACTCTGTCCTGTGGTGGTCTGTACAAAGTCAGCCCTAGGAGTTGTTTGACCCTCAAAAAAGCCCTAATGTATGAGGCACAGCATAAGAGATACATGGACTCCTAGATCCAGTGCTCAGTTAACTATTTTTGCAGTGAAAAATGTTTTAAAATGTTTTTCCTGTTCATACTTGGTTTCTTGATGAGACATCAAATCTCCTTCCTTTCACTAGAGAGGTACTAAAAATTAATTAATGCATAATTTTTTATAATGCTGAATAATTGAAAACTTCCTAACCTAAGTGGTGGCCCATGAGTCAGATCTATTTCCATCTGATTTTCCTGGAGGAGATGGGAACAGCTGTTAGAACAGTGCATGTTCCCTCAGCAGCCCAATGCTTCCTTCTACTTTTGCATGGAGCCCAGTGCCTAAAAAAGTCTAGGAGCTTCAACTGCTCCATGGGAGAGGGATGAAGCTGCAAAGGTATTTTCTTTTCCATATGTGAGTAGCTTGACCCAATGCTGGGTGCTGCTGCTGTGGCCTGAGGAGGGAGTCTTGACACTAGCTTCTAACACCTCTGGCTGTAAATGTAGGGCAACATCTTTAAATAGGAATATTTTGGAACGATTTAAAATAAGCAGAAGATAGTTTTCAGATTTCTTTTTAACCTTTCTCTGTGCCATTTCAAAGAGATGGATGATGCAAAGGATGGGCTCACTGACTTCAGTCACTCAAGATGATTAAATTCAAAGGGTTCCAGTGCACTATACATATGAGGATGGAAAAGTATTGGTGATCCCATTAAGACATGCAGTGATACTGCTGGTAACACCACTGTAACTCCATTATCAACACTCACAGGTCTTTTGAGTTCAAAATCAGGATGGTAGGTGCAGGCAGAACAGGTTAGTAAGGCAAATCTGGAGGCCATGGTTAGGTATGAGTGCATTAAATGTGATCCATACAGGTGAAATTTCTGCACTTTTAAATAGCGGGCACCTTTTATTCTCTTAGGCTGAAATTCAGTTTTTGGTATCAAGAATCTGTTTTTCACCAAGTAAGACCATAATTTTTTAGCACAGTTATGCCTTTTGGGGTTTTCAGCATAGAGCATGCAAATGAGTACCTTGCAGATGGATCCCATGGGCCCATTTGAAACTTTCTTGGCTTGAGTGGGACCCAGGGCCCAGTTGCATTTGGCACTTGGCATCAGTAGGAGCTTCCCTTGCTGTGGAATGAATCCTAACTTGGTCTGTTGCGTTTGCAAAGCTATCACCGCTGTCCGCACGAACGTGGCCAACCTGAGCGACGCGGCGATGTGGAAGATCAAGAGGGCGCGTTTCGCGCGGAACCGCCAGAAGAGCGTGCGCTCCCTGAGGGACAGCGTCAAGGGACCCGCCGAGTCCAAGAGAGCGCTCTCCCTCCCAGAAACCTTAACCACCAAGATTCGTTGAGTATCTGTTTATGTTTTTGTGACACACCTGTATCTTCTCCCCTAGGATCATATCCTGTTGATGGGTACACATTGGAGTTGTTGATATTTTTCCAATTGGGATGGCAAATTCAGGTTTCTGACTGCTCAGATAATTACAAGTTAGTGAGTTTGACAAAGAACGCGGACATTGTGTCTAGATGTGTCTGTTTAAAATGCCAGAATAAAATGCTCCAAGACTAGTTCGTCTTTTCTAATAAATTTTTATTTGTGGCTAATATGCAGTAGTTTTGTCTTAAATAGATACAGATTTTACAGAAAAATGCCTCTATTGCTAATACATTTATTAATTATACTTTTTAATTATAGTTATTAATGAGTGCATGTAGCATATGCTAGATGTCTTAAAAACAGCTGTTAATTCTCAAATGAGTTTTTGAATATATTCACAATTCTGTTGTTAAGGAAACAATGTCCATGCAAAATGTTCTGGCTTCTACAGGAGGGCCTTGGTGCTGGAAAACCATAGGATTGTATGGAGTGCCATGCAGATACCTTTCCAAGCAGATCTAAAGCTTGGTGGTACTCATTTAGAGAGTTTTGCAAATACAGATTAGTCTTTATATTCAAATTGGACCTCTCCCATTGCTTTTGCCTATATAATAGGAACTGATAAAACTTTTCAACCTGGGTGCTAGTGAACTGTTAACTTAAAAGGTAATTTTCTTTCCAACACAATCCCCTTAAATGTTTTGGGATTCTTAGGTAATTCTTCATGACCAATTACTGATGCTGCACGGGAGCTCCTGTGTTCTGACTCTTATACCAGCAAAATTAAATGATTGAGAAAATTAGAGTTATAGAACATGGTGCACAAAATCTGTAGGGCACACAAGTGACATGTTCTAGCAGTTGCACTCTCTGCATGACAACAGTGCATGTGTAAATGAACATAAATGTGCTAGCACTGAATATATGCTAAGTGTAAGATGTCAGTGCTACCTTATTAAATAGAGTTGCTCTTGTTTTTTTTAAAGCTGTGAGTTTGACCAGACATGAGCAGTCTGCACCAGCACTTGGAGGAACACCAGAGCAAACACCAGGTGGGTGTGACAAAGGAGGTGTGTTTTGATGGAACAGGAAAAGGAAGGCTCTGACTTTCTTACTGAATCATGAGATGAACTTACACAAGATGGAAGTTGTCTAAATGGCAGAGTGAATCACATCTCAGCATGGTTCCAAAAAGTAAAGTGTAAATTGAAGCTTTGCTCTCAATCTGTACTGAAAGCTGCCTCCAGTTGTAAATAAGATGTTGGAGTTGGGAGGAGGTTACTCAGAATCAGCTATGCGAGCAGTGCCTCACCCTCCCATGTTTGATTGCCCACAAATAAATATTTGCTTGACTGGCCCCATGGGTCACCTGTTTTGAGTCTGATCTTTGTGTCCTTCAGGTTTTAAAGACAGCAGACAGAATGCTTTTGTCTGTCAGTACTGTATATTACGCTTGTCTCCTCTGCATGCTTATAGATATCTCAAGTCCCTTATTTTGTATTTACTGACATTTTCTGAAGATGTCGCCCTTCTGTCAGGCTTCTGTAGAATAGGTAGCACAGCAGGATCCAAGTAATCTCTCAATAATTGTGGCTACTGACAGTTATTGCTCTGAGTGCTGTGTAGACTGATGATTTGGAAATGAAAAGATGTCAGATTCAGATCTTTTCATGTTCTGTCTTCAAGATTGGGAATACTTCCAACAGATGCAAATTCCTAATCAAAATATATCAACTTATTTGATGATCAGCTGAAAGGAAGATACCTTGTCACTGTGGGAGCTGACTAAGCTGTGAAATGAAATAGGGGAGTTTCTGAGTTAGCACCTTATAGCCCTGCTGTGCTAGCCCAGTGAGAGCTGGAAATTAACCAGTTCCTTACAGAACATATGTGTGGGTTGTCACAGGCTCACAGAGGGAACAAGCGACATAATGATGCAATAAACAGGTACATCAGTGGATGATTGTTCATCATTTAATGGCATCAACCACCTGCTAAATACTGGACTTAAAGGAATTCGTTGCATAGGAAGTGTCAGTCTGACAGTAAACATTGTTAGCCATTGTGGTTTTATTAGGTATATTTTGGTATTTCTACTTTGCTTTCCAGGTTTAGGTAGTTCATCACCTAAGGTTAAAACAAAGTTTCCACTAAAAATATATATATAAAATGTTTCATGTAGCTAGTAGCTACTGATCTCAAAAAAATCTGGTAATATGATTCAGAATATGACTGATGATTTGGGAACTAGAAGACAAATTACTGCCCCTTTTCTCCTGCCCGATATTTATTATTTCTTCCTAAAAGCTTGAATGTTTGTAAAAAAATTTTTTTTTTGTGGTTTGTTTCAGTTTTTAACGTTGTGTTGGCAGTACTGAGCATATCTGATTTGGCTAAGGAACCGACTGACTCCTAAATGGACTTTCTACATCTGTTGTAGAAAAACATGTATTTTATACATAGCCCTTGAATGAACTAGTTTTCATGTTCATCTGTTCTTTCTAGATCTAAAACAGGCATCCTTGCACAGTCCAAATGCAAGCTGAGTTCAGTGTGCATTCTGTATGGATTAAACACCTGGATCTTGTATTTGTTCCTATGTCCTCTACAGTACCCTGGACAGTCAGAGAGAGTTTCATTGATAGGGGTCACAGCTGGGCTGATGAAGCTGATGTAATTCTGATCTGATGCTTTATGTTACATATAACTTTATAACTTTAAGTACTAAGTGATATAACTTTAAGTACTTTGAAGGTAAAGGGGTCTGATATAAGTGGCACATAAATAGAGATGAATCTTTAGAGGTAAGGCTAGATTGAATTCAGGCATGGTTGCTGTGTATTACCTGGCTGGCTGTGTGTTTGGTGAGTTGAGAAGGTTTTGATGAGGGCTGGGGAGGATATGTGTGTGTATCTATATACTTAGTATAGGCACATAAAAATGCGCATTAATTTTAAGGGGTAAAAGTTACTTTAGCCACTGTAAAGGCAGAGCTGTCTTGGTTTTGCATTCCTAGCTTGGATCTAAACAGCCTCATGTAATAACAGGATACCCTGTATCTTGTGTTGATGAAATGATGTTTAGTTCAGGCATGATATAACCTAAGACTCATTCCAGACAGCCGAAGTTTTCCAGAGTCTGAAGATCTATTGATTAAACTGGATTGTACAGTTTTTGTAGTTTTAAACAAGTAGTTCTCCATTGCTGCATTTTTGTGGGTTCCTACATCAGAAATAAAAACGAGATCAAGATGACATTCTGTACACTTGATCCTTAGCAGAGCCATGACAAACAAATCAGGGTGAAGCTCTGTTCACTCTATCCTGCTGTATAGTTTTCCCTGCGGGTAAAGTATGACAAATGAGATCTTTAATGCATCAGAAAGTGTAGTAATATTTCTGGAAAAGTAAAATGTCAGGAAAAGTCCTGGGAGGTATCTGTTAGCTAGTGTTAGATTTATGAAACACTTTCACACTTGAACATTTTATCACTGAGCTTCTAAATTACATTGTTCAGCAAGTGAAAATAAAATGCTTTAATCTTTTCAGTTTAATTACTCTTTGAATTCTATTTGGAGAACCAGTATTTATTTAGAGCCCAATGATCTTTTCATTCATTATCCCCTTCTTTATTATATTGAAAAATCTCACAACATGTTATAAAGATGAAAATAAATAGGGTGGAATAATAGTCAGATATCATCCCTATGAAAATTGTGTCTTTATGATATTATTCCATGGAAAAATTTTAACCTGGGTGTAATATTATATAAGAATATAAGATTATTTTTCAGTTTATGTCCATGAAGCTAAGATTACTTTCCGTGTACATTTTTGAAGTACTTCTGAAAATGAGTATTGCTTTATTTCTCATTCTAATTATTTCAGAATTCATTGTTTTCTTTTTGTATCTGCAAATCTTGGTCCAGCAAAACCTTGGATAGAGAATTTCCATTTTGAAGGAGAGTTTTTTAAGTAAAAAATCCAAGTGAAAACTGTCTGGAACAAGAAATATTATACAACATAAAGTTCATTATTTCTTCTAACCCAAATAAGACCAATAAAGGAAAGTTATTCTTAATAGAAGTGAATCTGAAAATTCCTGCCCCCTGCATAGTTTTAACTTTCACCCATCGTAGAAATGACAACCGTCTCCCATGCTTTCAAAACAGCCGAACAAACCTTGTTCACCCACCAATACAAATTGCAACATACTTTAAAATTATTTTTAAAAATTACAGATACTGCAGTTTTTCTTGTGAAGAACCTAAGACAGATGCAGTTGTACCAGCAAAGGAGTACCTGGTCTCCTATGCTTGGTGAAAAGCATATCACACTGAGAATATGGGTGAATTAGAGTATTAAAATAACGCTATTTATTTACAAGTTATTTGTAGTAATACAAGTTATTTAAGAGAAATACAAATTTGTGCTAATAGGGGAAGTCTTCATTCCTTGTTTAATCATTATTGGGTACGATTTTTTGGATTTCCTACCCTTGCCATTTTGTACATTTTCCACTGGCAAAGACTGATGTCTGTTAATATTTACTGAGGAAAGACTGATACCCATACCAGATGAGAATTTGGTGGCAGTGGAATTTGATGGATGTGGAAGAATAATGGTGTTTAATTTGGTGGAAATGCACTGGGTTGGGAAATAAGGTGCTCCACTAAATATGGCAAAGCTGAGAGAAATGGAGTGTACGCAGTAGGTGTTACCGTACTGTTGGACCTGAGGCAACAGAGAAACAATGTCCTCAGAAATGCATGCCTATCTCCTGCAATTTCACTGTTGGTATTTGGGCAGAAATGGAGCAGTGAACTCCAGAAAAAAATTCTGGTGTGTTCTGTACCCTGCTTTTTGGATTTACAGAGTTTACACAGTGTTCCCCAGTGTCTGATACCAATGTCTCTTGTGCCCATAGGACAACCTTCCCCAGAGAATGATAATACAATAAAAGACCTGCTGCCTGAGGATGCTGGGATTGACCACCAGACTGTCCACCAGCTCATTACAGTGCTGATGAAGTTCATGGCAAAGGATGAGAGCAGCGCAGAGTCTGATATCAGCAGTGCTAAAGCTTTCAACACAGTCAAGCGCCATCTGTACGTCCTGCTTGGCTATGATCAGCAGGAAGGATGCTTCATGATTGCACCCCAAAAAATGCGTGTTTCCACCTGCTTTAATGCCTTTATTGCTGGAATAGCACAAGTAGGTGAAGGCACTAATGAGTTTCTGCTGCTATTTTTTATTGCCTGCTGTTGAAATAATGGTAGCACAGCCTTCTTTATAGCAAAATAATGGCTGAATGGGGTAATCCTACTCAAAACTTCAACACCTTTTCAGCTTGTGAAAAAATTTCTTTCCACTGGTAGTCTAAAGTTGCTGCATCACAGGCAAAGAGTTCTGCTTGCATAGAGGCATGCAAATACTACCACTGTATGAAAAATCAGAGACTGCTTCTAACCTCTGCCTTCTTTCACTAGCCTTTGAATGCCTTGCTTTCCTCATGAGCATTGTCTCCGTTCTTCTTCAGGAAGACCAGGGATCTGTGTGTTCTTGTTTTGTTTCCCTATGTGAATGGTCTGTGAACTCTTCAACATTCTTCACTTTGGAGGAGGCTCATTTTTCTTCCTTACAGTGCACCAGGACTTTCTGTTCTCCTTTTCCTAGGGAGTGCTATTGCTAACATGAACTTTTGCCTATATTGCTATGATAAATGACCAAGCACATCCTTGCCTTGTGTCTTCTTTCTCCATCTTGTAAAGAGGACCATAATTTTCTACATCACAAGGCTCTTCTAAGACTCAGTTAGTTTCCATTGATAGAGTAGTGGGTCATACTGGCCTGAAAAATGTTATGCACTTGCAGAATATTCCTATTTGCAGTGGAGCATCATGATAACTTGAATGTTTTTTCCTTATCACAGTCTCTCATAAAGGGTTACCTTAGGGGAAGAAGAGGGCTGTGATTTCAGATGTCCACTGTAAGCTTCAAACATTGCTCAAAGTTATCCTTGTCTCTTCTGGATCTGCAATTCTTACCAAGATTTTCTGGTTCCTGCTTTGAAATCATTCAAAGTTAAATGTGATGTTGCTGGTTGGATAAACTTTCACAGCTGGGGAGATATCAGGCATCCATATTTCAGGATACAAAATAGATGGTGTTAATGCAAACTGGGTAGTTGCAAGTGCATCAGGTTCCATTGTCCCAGAGCATTATGTTAATCATCTTTCAGTTGTGCACTTTTAAATTAAAGAGTGTAAAAGGAGATTCAGATCTGTTGCCCTTGTATTGAGAGTCTGGAAGTGGCAGTTCAGGTCACAGGGCAGCATCTTCCACATTTGTGTTTTCCAGGTGTTTTCCAAGTTTGAAAGCCGAAATTTCAGTGATTATAATTGGCCTGATTTTCAGAAGTACTCCTTTCTGCAACTGTAAATATCAGCCCCTGCCTTTCTCTTCCACCTTTAAAATGTCTTGTGTGAGCCAAATTCACCATTTGTGTTTAAAAGCTTTATAATTGAATCCTGCTTCCCCTGATGTCAAAATGGGTTTGAGAACTCCAATAGGCCAGGGTTTTTTTTCTGTGAAGCAGACATCAACTTTAATTTGTATTTTGGGAGAATTATTTTCTTAGCTGTAGGGTTGCTTTGTGTTTGGAATCGCCTTTGCTGCAAGAGAAATGCTACTTGCAATCTGAAGATGTGTTTACAGAGTGAAAACTTAGTACTGAGCTCTTAAGAGATCTATTTCAGTAACTCTTCTCTCCCAAGCCATAAATACTTGCTTTACCCCATCAGCTCCATAAAGGTTGGGATTAGGTTGGCTTTCTGGCTCGTTGATTTTTGATTCCGAGCTTGGTTCGAGCGGAAAATTCAATTAAAAAATAAAATTAAAAAAAAAAATCAAAAGTCTCAGTATTTTTCACCGTAAACTCCGAGTGTTTCGGACTCCCGAAAGCCCGGGCTGCTCTGCAGTGGCGGTGTTGGCCCGCGCGGTGGCGCTGCTGCTCAGCGCGTTTTCCCTGCGCGGCCTTCGCTCCGCCTCTCCCGCGGCCTTCATCCCTCCATCCCTTCATCCCTCCATCCCTTCATCCCTCCATCCCTTCATTCCTCCCTCCATCCCTCCCTCCATCCCTCCATCCCTCCCTCCATCCCTCCATCCCTCCCTCCATCCCTCCATTCCTCCCTCCATTCCTCCCTCCCTCCATCCCTCCATCCCTCCATTCCTTCATCCCTTCATTCCTTATTTTCCTGTGGCAGCTTGCAGAGTGGCTCTGCTCAGCACCAGGCATGTTTGCATTACAGGATGTGTTCTGTCAGGCAGCACTCCGTCTGCTTTGTAAGGATGAGTTTTTCCTAACTGTGCTGTGTAACTATCACTCCCTGAGGGAATGCAGCAGTATGCAGTAGGACCAAATTTGGTGATTATAAGTCATATATTCAACTGGCTCACCCTACTTGGATAGACATGGTCTTCATCTATTTAGCTCTACACGTGCAACACAAGTATTTGAGACAGCTGCACATCAAACTGGAGAATTTTACAGGGAAAAACTTCTAGTCAGCTTGTTCAAAAGAGAACTTGAGACCACAAGTTTAGTGTTTATAAATTAGTCTCATCTGCTTGTTCTAATAAAAGCAAAACAAGTATAGGCTGTCTGTTTAGATGTAGAGAGCTGCTGATAAAATTCAGTAAGTCCACTGAAACTGCAGGGGCATGTTAGATCTTGGGGAAGATGTGTTGGGCTTGCCCTGGCCTGCTGTTACACCTTCCCGGGTGTCAGCCAGTGTAGGGCAGCATCAGGCACAAGGGCTTTGTGGAGCCTTGTTATGATCTAGTTTAACTGCTGATTTCAGCATGGGTGATTTTTAAAATAGCTCATGTTGGAAGACTGATTGGGGGATTATGAAAAATGGCATTGCAGTTTCAAGTGAAAATACAGTTGTGCCAGGATGGTGGGAATATATGGCTTCACTGAGTTTTGGATCGCTCCTAGGATTCAAACCACTGGCCCCAAATAGCATGATGCTCTTCAAAAGTAATGGTGGAGGTAAGGCATGTGACTAACAGTAATCAGAGCAACCTGTCTGCAGCAACACCACTACTTAAGATTGATGAGCATTTTATTTAGAGCAAGATATTTTTCACTTGCTTTATCCTTGGATCCTTTAAGATTTATGTGCTTAAACTTCCTAAAATAGTAGACTCTTACCTTCGGTGCAGAGTGGGAACCTAGTGTCATTACCTGATTCCAGAACCTGGGGCTTAGAAAACCCTGATGCTTAATGTTGCAAGCCTATTGAGAAAAAAATGAAAACTTCCAGTACAATGCTAAAATGTTAATACAAAGCCCCCAAGTAACCAAAATACTCAACCCCCAAAACTAACAAGTGCATCCTGTCTGTTAAACATGGGATATACATGATATGGTTTTGTGTATTGAAGCATGATCAACTTGTGCTATAATACAAGGCTATTTCTGCACAATATATTTTATGAACTTGCTAGTGTATCTTAAAATCTAAACTGTGCTGGATGAAAGGCTTTCAGAACACGTTTTCTTTGTTTCATTCTGCCTATCTGGCTAAAATGAGAAGGTGGCAGCTGGCAGAAAGCTTCTAAATGGTAGTGAGATTTCCTTAAAACCACTGATTTCTGTTCACTTTCCTAATACCTCAACTATAATAATGATTTTTTTTTTTTTTAACATCAGTGGATTTGGTCTTGGTGAGGTAACTCCTGTGTTCTTTTCAGGTGATGGACTATAACATCAACCTGGGAAAGCACCTTCTTCCCTTGGTGGTGCAGGTGTTGAAATATTGCAGTTGTCCTCAGCTAAGGCATTATTTTCAGCAGCCTCCTCGCTGCTCCCTCTGGTCCCTCAAACCTCACATTCGGCAGATGTGGTTAAAGGCTTTGCTTGTTATTCTCTATAAGGTGAGTGGTCTTAATAAGACACTGTCTGCAGAAAAACTTACACTTCAATTTGAAATTTGTTCCTGGGAACACCTGAATGAATGGAACTGTAAAGGACAATTCTCTTTGATACACTTACTCACTGCATTTAATTTCAGTGTCTGAAATAGTTAAGATTTAATCTGTGCTACTGACTTACTCTGTGCTTCTGCAGTCTTTACTGTCTTTCAGGTGTTTGCCTGAGAAAGGAAAATATGGATAATAAAATAGGAAGCTATGAAATTCCAGTGAGGAGTATTTTGAATGATTTAGAATTAGTTTTTAAAAAACAGAAGTGACTTTAAATGGGGGGGGGGGTGTGTAGTTTAGCAATTTGTATTCTTCAGTTGAGTGGTTCTTTTTAGGAAATGCTGTTAAAATGTAATGCATTTATGCATTGAAATGGAGCTGTGAATACTTTTGATATGCTTAACAAATTTCTAGCAGGTCTTTAGGGCATACAAGGAAGTGCAGACACTAGATGTTACTAATACAGACTTTTAATATTTTATTAAAATAATTCTGTGTACAAAGCTGATGACAGTCCTGCTTCTCATTATATATTTGGAAATGTATAATCAAGGGAAGGCAAAAGGCATCCAGGTGACAATAATGTAATTTTTCTGTTTAATGCCTAAATGTTTATCCAAGGAGAAAAATAAGTTTCTAAGCTGAAGTTTTTCTCTTTTGCTGACCAGTACCCCTACAGAGACTGTGAAATCAGCAAGATTGTACTTCACCTAATCC
This sequence comes from Cettia cetti, assembly GCA_013401135.1. NCBI lineage: Eukaryota > Metazoa > Chordata > Aves > Passeriformes > Sylviidae > Cettia > Cettia cetti. The sequence goes on from VZUI01004006.1 coordinate 42,766, forward strand.
ACATCACAGTCAATACCCTCAACGCTCAGTATCACAGCTGCAAGCCCCATGCAACTGCTGGTCCTTTGTATAGTGACAACAGTAACATAAGCCGATACAGTGAAAAGGAGAAAGGTACTTCTAACACTCTAATTTGTATGAGAGTCGTTGATTTAATTCATTAAGTCTTGCAGATGTTGTAGAAATGGGTAAATATGGTCTGAACTTTAGAACATAATACTTAGAATTGAGTCTGAAATGTGACTTACCTGACAAGGATAGCCAAGTATAGTAGGAGATGTTCTCAGCTGCTCCATAGGCTGAGCATAGCACAGTGGTCTCACATCTCTCAGGAGGGGTGTATCTTAGACTTAATGGTTCAGTCACCATGGCTGCATAGTCCTTGGCCTTTTCTATGGCAGTGCTAGCTGATCCTGCAAACACACAAAGTGTGCAACCAGCCTGACACCACATTTTGACTTAACTTTGTAGTAACATGAAATTGTAGCAAATATTGATACTGAAAAGGGAAGATATGAATTCAGTCTATAGCTTGCTGTTCTCTTTAAAGGAGCTGAAGCTGACAAGGTTTATATGAACGTGTAGGTGGATGTCTAAAGGCAAAAGAATGGTTCAATACTTTGTGTCTGATTGTGAGCTCTGTATGTGCTTGCTAGGTGTAGCAGAGGTACTGTGATCAGGTGAACTAGTGTAAGCTTGGGGCTTCAAATTCCATGGTGTCCCGGAGTGTAATTCCTTAGGTTTGTGAAGTTAGTTACATAATAAATGCTAATGATTAACAGGTTCTTTTGATATTCTGTAGCCTTCTTTACCCTATTTTGCCTTTTAGCTGCTTATTTGCTGTTTGTGTCTTCCTTCTCAAATAGTCTTCGTAGTATACAGCAAACTCTTCTGAAGAAAAATCTGAGAAACTCTCTTGTTTTCATGTCAGTACCTTTTCCTCTTTTGCTGCTTTTGCTTGTGAAAAGATGTCCAGCAAAACAAGAGCACATTTTGTTTACCTGAACACCCTGTTACTCTGCTCTAGCAAATTAAAGCAATCTTAATGTAGATTTAAACTACATATTGCATAACCTCACTCAGTTGGACATTTTGTATTGCTAGTGGAGGGCTAAGAGACAACTGTGGCCTTACTATGAATTTGTCTTTGTCTTGAGACAGGTTAATGACTGAATCCATAATGGCTTACTAATGCATTTATAAAGTGCATTAACTTTCTGGATTGATCCTGAGACATTTTAAAGACAAATTGAGGTGCCCAAATACCCAGTTTATCCAATACTGGTTTCCCTGGGTGGCCTTGTGTCTCAATTCAGCATTGTTTCCTTATGTTTACAGTAAGGAGAATAATATTTACTTGCTTTCCAAAGCTATTGTGAAGGGCTTTGGGCTGCACAGAGGTAGAGGACCATAAATGGGAAAATTTTACTCTGTAAATACTAACTTAACCATTGGGCTTGTTCTCCTCCTTTGTGGAAGGGCTGCAAAAAAAAGGATGTAGAAAAGTTTTCTTTCACCTGCAAAAAGCAGCCAATGTAATTCCATAGGAACTTGAAAAGTTGAAGCCTTTACCACTTTTTCTAACTGGTCAGTTAGAGTGTGTGTGCTGCTGTCATCATCGGAGGTGGTGTTTGGCTAGTGAACAGATGAGGATTTTGTTGTCAGGCAGCAAAAATTCCTATGCTAAAGATGGATTTCCCCACCATTGAACTTTTTCCTAGTTTTTCTGCCAAACTTTGTTGTGGGGATCGTGAGTGTTGTGGGGATCAAGTGCACAGAGTGCTGTAGAACTAATGTGAAATATCGTGACAAGAAGCACTTGTTGCTAAGGGGAAGAAGAAGCTATACACGTAGGGTATGGCATTAAAAGTGATCTTCTAACTTACTAAATTCAGTTCCTGTAGAAATTCTTACCATCAACTTTGATTAATTTTTCTGGATTCATCGTTTCAATTAGGTATCTTATCCATGATGCCTTCAGGTGGCAGTTTCATAGCTTCACGTGTACTAGCAGCTTCCCAGCAAATTCAAAGCAAAAGATATTTATGTCTCATTTAAGTCTTCAGTTTTTGTCCATTCCAGCTCTTTGACTTACTTGCCCCTTCCCTCCAAGAAACCAAATGCGTTTCTCTCTGTATCTGCTTGCTAGAATAAACAAGGCAAACTTGGCTTTTCTTTTGAGTGCTCTGTTTTCTTTATTGTCCCAGTAATGTTTCTTATATCTTTGGAGGTGGATCACTGGATGTAGAATTACAGAATGATTCCACATGATAGATATGCAGTTTTTCTTTTTTTTTTATTTTTTTTTTTAATAGCCATTTCATATAGATGATATGGGATTTTTTGATGGATAAATAGATTTGGATCTTACTTTCTCTTTGCCATTTTCATCTGGCTGATCTCAAATCATGGCTTAATGTTTTACTATTTCTACTTAGATCAATAATTTCATAATTCAAACTCTTAGGTCCTATTCTATTACCATTATCATTATCAGCTTCCCAAGATGATCTGTTTCTTTTTTTTTTTTCACTACTTTTGCTGGTTTATTACTTACCTTGCAGTTCTTTTACTAATTTCCATCTATTTCAATTTACCATTTCTCACTGAGCACTACAGAAGTTGTTTACTCAAGTCAGTGTCCTGATCTAGTGTATTTCTTCCATCCAAAGAATCTCTATTATTATCAGTAGAGAAGATCAACTTAGAATGGTAAAAGCTTTATTATGCTTTTGTTGCATTGTAACCCATTTTTCATTTGTCTCTGACCTTAACTCACAATGTCACAAGAATGACAAAGTTAAACCTGGGATACAAACTTTCTTGAAAACTTCATTTTCCAATTCAAGTTTAATTGACACTAGCTGAGGTTTTGTTACATAGACACCTTTTCATTCAAGAAATTGCAGTCTCTTAAGAGTAATAACATTTTTTCTTTTTCCAGCAGAGGAAGACAGTGTTTTTGATGAATCTGATATTCATGATACGCCAACTGGACCCTGCAATAAAGAGTCTCAAACTTTCTTTGCAAGACTGAAAAGAATTGGTGGCAGCAAAATGGTGAAATATCAACCGGTTGAGATGAATGCTCAGAGAAGTATGAATTGTTTTGTTGGTATAACCTCATGCAGAAATACAATTTCCTACTCTTAGTTTCAAGCTACCAACTTTCTTTGTAGAATTTGTTGCACTGCCCAGTTTTAATATAACTACTCTGCCTGACTCTGAAGAACACTCATTTCCCTGAATGAGTTATCTTTCAGGAATTTCAAAGGCACTCCAGAGTGAAAACACCTAAAATCAGTAGTTGTTTTGGGAAACACCAAACTCTTCTGAATTAAAAAAAAAAAATTAAGACGATTTTTTTGAATTGTTTTCAAACACTGGGCTATAGAGTTTTTACTTAAATAATTTTTTTCCCAGAAATTGATTTTATTGATCAGGTGGGACTATATAGTAAGCAAATTTTTTGCTGCTGCAATTATTATGATTTTCCATTGGCAAAAATGGGGTTTTCAAAAAGTATGAGCTATTTTGATTTCAAATTTAGGTGTCTGGAATCAATAGCCTAAAAAAAGTTGAAGAGATTTTCACTACCACCCACCTGCCTGTTTTTTTTTTTCCTTTCAGGTGTTTGCAGAGGGAGGGGAAGTGATTCTGACTAAAGCAAACACTTCTTTCATTGTTTTTCTGCATGGTGATTCATATTTGGAGGTTTTTGAAATATGGGGATATTAAAGATTAGGAATATCCTGTTTTATTTGAAAATACGTAATTCATAATAATAACAATGGTGATAACCTTTGGAAATGTTCTCAGTGAGTGTGTTCACACAGCAGAGTACCAGTGCAGTGGCAGTGCCAGCAGGTGCAGCTGTGCACACTGACCTCCTCCCCAGGACGAGGGGGGAGGACGGAGTGCTCTGATAGCTGCTGGACCTTGCTGGGTTCTAGGATCACCAGGGAAAAATTCTCTGATCTCAGGCTTGTGCTGCAATATCCTCACTGCCAATACTACCCCTACTTCTTGAATCAGAAGCATCCATTCTAAGCCCTTTCTGCTGCAGTAAATAATAGGTGTAGTACATGCTGCCATCCTAAGTATCTGTGGAAATTACAGCCTGTGCCACCTCCTTTCAGTGCACAAAGTTAAACAGTCTGTCTTCTAGGTACATCTGTCCAGGATGAATAGACTTTGGACAGTATTTAGGTAAACTCTGCTATCAAATAGCAGGTTTTTGTTACTATTTGTTGTAAAATACCCATATAATTTTGTCCTGAGGTTAAAACAAAATGTAGGCAATGTTGACCAATACTGGGTTTGTATTTAAAATGTCAGTCATGTTGAATTGTGATATAAAGATGAAGGTATCTGCCAAAAGTCTCCAACTGAGGTAGTATTAGCTTTTTCTGTTTTGATCAGGTGAAATAGAGCTGGCTGAATATAGAGAGACGGGGGCCTTACAAGACAGTATTCTACGCTGTGTGAGAGAAGAAAGCATTCAGAAAAAAAAACTGCGCTCTCTGAAACAAAAATCTCTTGATATAGGGAACGCAGACTCCCTGCTGTTCTCGTTAGACGAACACCGCAGGAAGTCCTGCATAGACCGGTGTGACTTAGAAAAGCCTCCTGTCCCCGCTGCCTACGCCTCACACAGGCACAGCGACCACGGGCGGTCTCGGCAGAATTCCTCTACTAAAGCTGAAAATACAGACACGCAAGAAAGTCTTCCTCATACAGAGGGTTTCCAGGAAACAAAAAGACCTGTCATACCAGAGGTTAGGCTAAATTGCATGGAAACCTATGAAGTGAAAGTGGACTCCCCAGTTAAAACTGCTGGTCCCAAGGAAGATTTAGATCTGATAGATTTGTCCTCCGATTCGACGTCGGGTCCTGAAAAACATTCAGTGCTCTCCACTTCAGACAGTGACTCTTTAGTCTTTGAACCACTTCCTCCCCTTAGAATAGTGGAGAGTGATGAAGAAGAAGAAACGACAAACCCACTGAATGATGAGGTCACTGGCAAGACTGCTGTTTCATCTCCTTCAACTCCTATCAATGTGTCTGCACTCAGCCTCAGCACAACTCCGCTGGTACAGTTCAGCATTGAAGATTGCTCCAAAGACTTTAGTTCTAAGGATACGAGCAGCAATGCTCCAGCAGGAATAGAAGAGGTCATTTCCACTTCTCCCAAAGATCAGAAGGACTCTTCAGAGTTAGTTAAGCCAGAAGAATTTCAGGACATGTCCTCTGGAAACTCACTAACACTGAAACAGAAAAGGGACTTGCTGCAGAAATCATCTGCCCTTCCAGAAATGTCCCTTGATGATAACTCTGAGCTCAGTGTGGAGGAAATTAAACCTAGTGGAACAATTCCAAGCCCAAATGTAAAGACAGTCCTTATTAAAGTCCCCGAAGATTCTGAAAAGCAAACAGAAAGTGATAAACTTGATACCAATACAGAGTCTGACACCGAACAAAACACAGAGCAGAAACAAGAAGGGGAGACTGAGGAGTCAGAATTTAAGATTCAGATTGTTCCTCGCCAGAGGAAGCAGAGGAAGATTGCTGTGAGTGCTATTCAGAGAGAATACCTGGACATTTCTTTTAACATCCTTGACAAGCTGGGAGAGCAGAAGGAGGCAGGTGAGCTCTCTCACCCGATCAAAAGGCATATTTTTGCATGAAGGTTTTAGTAACAGACCTGTGTAAGGAAATGTGTATATTTATAATGAGATGTGGGTATTAATAGCATCCGATTGTGCTAGCTGAGTGCCTTCAGGTGTTTGTTTCTCACAAGGAATGTGCTAACCATTCAGGTATGATGAATATGTAAAGGGCCCATTTGAAAAAGAAGTGGAGTTCTGTGACAAAAATACTCATTCTGATAGCCAAGTTCGGAAATGAAACCTCCTGTCCTCTTTATGCTGGGAGTCAGAAAAATGGTCATACTTCTGTGCCTTTTATCCTGCTAATCTAGTCCGTGCTGTAGTGATTTTTGGCCCATATTTCTTTTGCCAGCATAAGACAGTGGAAAGCAGAATGGATCACAAAGTGCAAGGCTGAGCAGGCTGTAGACTTCAGAAGTAAGAGCACTTGGAATTAACCACAGTTTGCATTTAGACATAGACATACATATATATTTTGTTTTTATACACTAAAACCTTTTTTGTACTGGGTATCCACAAAGTTTTCATGGCCTGTTTTTGTTAACGATTTTAAATTCAAAGATGGCAATTCTCTGTGCACTCTTTTTTTAAGGTGATTTCAATGCAAAGTTTTGTTACTAAGTTTTTTCAGGTGGATACAAAGTGAGTTTCAGCTTTTCCTCAGATTCCAATTGGATCTATCAAACTGTTTGAAAAACTGTATGCTGCTGCCTTTTAAATTTCTTGGCTGTTTTGGGGGGTTTTTTTGTTGGTTTTTTTTTTCCCTAGGATTTTTCAGTTATCAAAATTTCCCCAGGATTTTTAACATGTTAATGAAAAAGACAGAATCTGTCAGGCCTCAGTTCTTTGTTGCTATTAAAGTGAGGGGGAGTATTCATGAATTCCTGACCATACTTTTTTCTTAACTACTTCAGAGGGAACCACAGTATAAATTTTTCTTAGGATATTCCACTTTTACAAGGTGAAATTGTTCCGTGTAATCATAGTTACACTGTTCCCTTTATGTTTCAGGCCTGTCGTCCCATTTATGGTTCTAATAAGCTGAAGGACTACTGGAGCTTTATAAAAATTAAAGAGAGCTGAGTGCTTTTGAACCTTTCGTATAGAGAAGTGTGGTCTTGAAAGAATTGTTCAATTAGACTCAGTGCTTTTTTGACCATTAACAAGGGCCAGTTTGCATGCAGTAATGAACACTGTCATCCTTGAAACTGCTTGGAAGGGCTGTCCCAGTTCTGAAACACCATGGGGAACTTTTTTAATGCAGAATTTTAAACTGTGAATCTTCAGGATCAAATGCTAAATCCACAGCCTCTTGAATGAAAACTGATGACATGTTGGAGTAAAGGCTTTTAAAAGATGCTAAGCTGTCACTTAAACATCAGTGGTCTCTCTCTTATTTCCATGTTGGTGGTTCTAATAATCCCTTAAGTGGGATCAACCTCAAACTCTATGTGCATTTATTCTTCTTGAGTTCTAAAGACCATAGGCAGAATTCTCCTTTGAAAAGAGATTTTAAGAAATAGATCCCTGTTCCCCTATAAAAGTTCTTATGACAAACATACTGAATCGTTTTAAAACTACTGGGAATGCCAGATGGTGAATGGATGACTGAAATGATGTGAAAATGGCATCTAGGGAGACGGAAGATAAAAAACTTGGTTGATTTTAAATGCTGAGAGTTTAAGCACAATTTTCACATGCAGATCCTGCTGCCAAGGGACTTTCAACGCTGGAAATGCCAAGAGAGTCATCATCTGCACCAACTCTTGAAGCAGGTGTTCCAGAGACAAGTAGTCACTCTTCCATATCAAGTAAGTTTACCTCTGATTTGAGGATTAAAATCAAAGTTTACTGTATTTGTGCATCAGATGCACATCATGTATGTTAAATTCCTTCCTCTGAGTTCCCTTGATTCTTTGAAGTACAGCTGTTTTGGATATCATTAGAATTGTTAAATCTCTGATGGTCAGCAGCATTTTAACAGTTAGTAGCTTAAGATTTTCTCTTGGCACACGGCAAGTTTGACAAATTTAATTTTCTTGAATTAAAGTAGGTAGCTGCTAAGAGCAGTCATTCACTAAAGCTGAATGTTTATTTTCCCCTGTGAGCAAGCATTGTCAACTGTCAGTGCACAGAAGCAGAAGATGAGAGTCCACAGGGCTGTTACTATGGCCTTTGGTACATTTTTGCTGTACCTTAGGAAAAAAAATCTCTTGCAATTTTTGTAAAATGGCCTCGAATGCCACTTCCTCAGCTGCTTGCTGAAATGTGGTAACTCTTTATCTGGGACTCTCATAACCATTTCAATTGAAAGTGAACTATGTTGTTTAAAGTAGACATGACACATGGCTTAACAGAGCACATGAAGATAAGATGTTAAGGTGGAGGTACCTTGGAACACTTAACAAAGTTCAGAATGGTGTGTCAATCTAGGTAACACATCTGAAGGCCAGTGGGGAAGAGCTGTGGCTAGTAAAAAAGCGAGTGAAATTACTTCCTTTGATACCAATTAAATTCTAGTCAGCTTAACTGTCTTGCTGAACTTCAATTTCAGATTGCTATAGCAATGTTAAATTTTAGTTTCTGAAATTCATCAGCTGCTGATTTGATTGGAAGGGGTCTCTGGCTTATTAAAGGAAGAATGTTATTTTAGACATGCTAGTTCAGTACCTCCCCAGGTTTCCCACACCCACAAGCATCTCAGGTCATGTACATCTCATAGAGTACATTTGTTGGCCACCTAATGATATAGATGTCACTTACTAAAGCAGCTGAATAGGTGCCAGTTAGGACCTATCTCTCTTGCTTTTGGCCTAGTGCTAGTGGTTCCTGTAAATTCCAACATATGAAACTGGGATTAGTACCTGTATGATGAGTGTGCATTCCTATGTAAATATTTCTTTCCTCTTTCTGGAAACTTGCCTCAGATTCCAACTGCAAAAAGGGATATGAATTCTTCCATTGTGTCTTTTGTACATTTAGACTGAAATGGTTTTAATCTTCTACTATGTATCTTTACAGTGCTTTGAATAGTAGGCCTGGATCAGGACTGTGAGCACAAGGCACTTCTTAACACAAATAGGTAATATTACTTGTACATCCAGTGCCTGGCCACACAAAACATACATCACTGACTACAACGGGAAGATTTTGCCTTTGTACTTCTCTTTTTGAGTAAAGAGTTCTACTGGAAGGGAAGGATTGACCAGATCAGTAGATAAAAAATGGAAAGTGTTGCCAGCCACTGTGTGAAGGTTACTGATCTCTTAATGGGCTTGTTAGGTTTCTTGTAGAAAACCTGATAGAAGAAAACCTCCCCCCTTCATGGTCTAACCCCAGCCAGCATCCAAGCCCTAGGCAGCTGCTTGCTCACGCTCCCAACAGCAGGAGAGGGGGGAGAACGGGGAGGGTGAAACCAGGAAAACTCAGGGGTTGAGATAAAGACAGTTTAGTAGGGAAAGCAAAACCTGTGCATGCAAACAGAGCAAAACAAGGAATTAACTCCCTGCTTCCCAGGGCAGGCAGGTGTTCAGCCATCTCCAGGAGAGCAGAGCCCCATCACAGGCAACGGTGTCTTTGGAAGATGAAATCGATTGCTCCAAGTGTGTCCCCCCTTCCCCCTTCTTTCACCCACTTTATATACTGAACATGATGCCATATGGTCTGGAATATCCCTTTGGTCAGTTTGGGTCACTTGTCCTGGCTGTGTCTCCTCCCAGCCTTCCATACACCCCCAGTCTCCTCACCAGTGTGGCAGCATGGAAAGCAGAAAAGGCCTTGGCTCTATGTAAGCCCTGCTCAGCAACAACAAAAACATCTCTTTATTATCAACTCTGTCTTCAGCACAAATCCAAAACACAGCCCTGTACCAGCCACGGTGTCAAAAATTAACTCTACCCCAGCTGAAACCAGCACACCTCCCTTTGCCACTGGTCAGTCACAGGCGTGAAAAGTCACATGGTGCTCCACAGAAATCATCCTGGATCCAACACTATTCAAAGACTGGCAACTCTGATATTTTTTGGAGTTTAGATTTTTTTTTTTTTTTAGCTCTCTGGTGGTTTGGATTTTGTTGTTTTTTGGGGTTTTTTTCCCCTTATTTCCCCTTATTTCCCCTTATTATTTGAAGTCATTACTGTCACTGAGAAATCAGGTGAATAATCCTGGAAATCCAAACCTGCTGAACAGAAGCCTGATTATGTGATATATTCATTAAGTTTTTTAAATTACAATTGCAAAATCTACTAAGAAAATTCAAAGAGATAATTTTCTCTCTTTTGACAGTCATCTGCATTCCAAGCAGTCTTGTAAGTTCTAATATTAATTGCTGTTCTTTTATCAGGAAATTCTATGCTTGATAAAGATGATAAAGCATCTATTTAAAATCATTGCCCTGGAAACAATGGAAATTCTATTTTTCTCTTGATTTCCTGTGAAAGGTAGCTGCAATATAACTTTCAAAAGTCAGACATAGAACGGTCTCTTGGTCTGGTTCAATTCTACAAGTTCAATTATACCAAAACTGCTTTGCAAAATTGCTGTACTTGGGCCAAAAAAAAGGACTTCAAATGCACTTCAAAAGGATATAACTGGAAAGGATGTAATGAGGAAAAACTTAAATACTTCATCCAATAAAATAATTTCAGTACAGATCTTCACTGAAATATTAATTTTGGTTGTTATTACTCAAGGCCTGTATTTGTTTTGTTTTCGAAGGAGTACTCTGCTTACTCTGTATTTTAAACTCTCTTACAGAAAATGAGTAGAGCAAGTTTAGAAGAAGGCACTCAACTCTTTTGAGCTTTCTGAAAGTCACAGTTTATCCCTTATCTGTAGTTCTTTATCACAGTTAATAATGTGGAATGCTGTGTTTAATTTCACAGCTTAGATGGTTACAATTTGGAATTTTAGAATGGAACTGCCTGATAGTTAGTGGTCTTTTTAATGGTGTTGAATGTATTTGCAGATGAAAATGATCATTCAGAGAAGATTGTACTTTGTAGCCCTTGCTCTAAGGGCCTGTTGAGAAAAATAGCTATACTTAAGGCAACATATTAAAAGCTCTCCTGGATAGTTGTGTCAGCAGCTTCACTTGTTCAAGCAGGGCTTAAAACTCTGTCTGCATAGGGTGAACAATGATTTTAGTTTCAATGGTGGAAGTCTACTGCTCAGGCTCAATTGTCCAAGTGAATGTATTATGCTCATTCAATTTGAATTTTTTTTATGAATGGAGAAAAAAATGAGAATGTCAGGAGTCATGTATGATCTCTTTCTTCCTCTGTTTAATTAGAGAAAATATGTAGAATCATTTAAGTTGGAAATGAACTTTAGGATCCTTGAGTCCAGCCTAAAACTCCTAGTCCCTCACTAAGTCACGTTACTAAGCACCACATTGATATGAATCAAAAGTCTTAAATTTTAAGTCTCCTTTATGGTTTTACTTAGAGCATTATCCAGTGACACCTATCTCATAAATCAATCTTTTTAATGAAGTAAGTTGTTGGATGAATAAAAATTGAATGTTTGTTGCTTGGTATCTCTATAAGAAAAATGGCAGTGAAGTTACAGAGGGTCTCATCTTCAAATGCTGTTGGCTTCACAATTCAGCAGAATGCACGGGGTGTTCTGAGGGGTGGGTGTGCACGAGGCAAGTTCAGCTCCTGCCACCCATGAAGGATGCTGGTGGTACCAGTGAATTTGTTTTCCTAGGGTCAGCGTGGACACAGCAGTCCTCCATGCTTTGCCGGGAGGAGACTGAGTTTCCTTCCTTGCTGTGCTGTGTATGTGAGTGAGAGTCAAGTGTACATTTATTGCCCCTCAACATGGGAGTTTTGGGGTAGTGTCTTAACACTTCACAGATACCAAATCTTTTGATGAGCTTTCGTAATATTTGGAGGCAAAAAGGCACTGACAGTTGACACAGTGAATCCAAGTCTCCTCTGACTGATGGCACTGGGGCCAGAATTGCACCCTGTGTAGTTGTGTGGAAGGTGCATACTGATTTGAGCAAGATCCTTAGAGCAAGCCATCCTTGTCATTTCAGTATTTATATTATGCTGGCTTGTAAGATCAGGAAATGAGAGTAGTTCTAAATGTTGTCTGAGCTCCTGAAATCCTTTTGCATTTCTGACTTGCAGCTCAGTTCAGACAAATGAAAAGAGGCTCTTTGGGAGCTCTGACAATGAACCAGCTAATGAAGAGGCAGCTGGAACACCAGTCTAGTGCTCCCCACAATATCAGCACTTGGGATACTGGTGAGCTGCATTTATTGTTTTTTTATTTCTATTTCCTAAACCAATTACTGTGTAGCAATCCACTAAAAAAAAAAAAAAAAGGAGTATTTCTATTCTACCATTGCAGATAAGTGGTCAGTATCAAATCTAAAGTGAATCTTTGTAGTGAGTACAAGATTATCACCTAGTAAGAGTCGGAATAGTTACATATTTGGGAGGTAGACCCTCGGGTACAGTGTTGTCTCTTTAATTGTGCACATTATTCAGATTATTTCCTGGTCTCGTTGAAGGAAATGGAAGTATCACTGTTGAATTCATTAGGTATAGGATTTCATCCCTGGTGCATGGAATCATTTATTTGTATGTGTGTCTACAGTGGTGTTGGTACACCTCAGAGTTGTGCCTTATACCAGCCAGTTTTGTTTCTCTTTAAAGAAAGTTTTTACCAACTCATTCTGAACACCTGAAGTTTCTGTTTACTCACTGCTTTTTCTTCTTTTAAGATGAATGCAAAGCAATGAAAACTGAATTAAGCACATAATTTACTCACTACTCATTTTATTTGTTTTTTTTTCCTTCTGTAAAACACTTTCAGTTATGCCAAATTCATAGTAGATGTCACTAAACAATAAATTCATTCTGGTTTATCAAAAATGCTAGATATTTTAGTGCCCATTTTGATGTTAGTGACATTACAAAATTGTGCTTCTCAGGAATTTATCAGCAGATCCAGATGCATCTAGAGAAAGGAATGCTTAAAATATTATATGGAACTTAGCATGCTGAGTGAATGTCTTCCCATCAGCCTTGGACAGCTGAGTTGAAATTTTTGGTTAATTTAGTCTTCAGCATCAAGTTCCATCAAACTAAGTTGTGTAGCTGAAGAGGGGCTAAAGATACGGTGCATAGTTGAGGATTATCCTTTCTATTCCAGTCTGCTGAATAGCATGCTCAGCATGAGACCCTTAAATCATAAAGGTCAGAATTTGCCAGTGGTAACAATGGGGGGTTTGTCCTATCAGCAGGTAAGTTTATGTATTGAAGAGACTTAGCTGGATCACCTAGTCTCTCAGGCAGGGCTTTAGAGATTTATAAGTTATTGCCTTTGTTTTGCAAGGGGTATTTAGCCTGTATTCAGAATGAACAAGTCAATACTCAAAACTGTTCAGGGTCTTTGTCTAGTTAATCCTGTTCCAAATCTAGTAGCTTTCTTCACAACATCTCTGACTTTTCCCTCCAGTATTCAGTTCAGCTGAAGGCCTTCAAACATGGAGAGGCAAAATGGAATGCTCTTTTCTGGAAAGCTTTGCATCTCTCATTCTCTTGTTCAACCACTAGCTTCAAAGTAAAACTTTTATTTAGACAGCGTTGTTTTATTTTGGTTTTTTTTTTTTTTGTTTTTTTTTTTTTTCAGGACA